>JAJJWW010012459.1:0-105340 GCA_023531295.1 Papaver armeniacum
GTTTGGGCAAAAATTGATCCATCTTCACCGCAAACAATCTCGATGATAAATGATGATGAAGTTGATTGATCTCCTCCTCCAAAAATGTGGGGTACCTGCAAAAGAAATCTCTCCGACGCTCAAGTTAGCATAGAGTTTTTCACATGAGTTTTTAGGGTTTGATCGCATACCTTGTTGAGAATTTCTCTTCTCCTTTTATAGGTTAATCGAATCTCTGTATAAGTCTCTTTTGAGACATTTCCGCTCATGTTACTTATCCAACCTACGAGAATATTGACTATAATACTTTCTCGAATCTTCCATAGGGTTTAAGAAAGAAGTTCGCACATGAAATAACGACCGTGACTTGAGACCGTAATTGCGCCCGGGGCTATGGCGGCGAGTCTAGGCGGGCGACTTGGGCCGGCGATTTGAATTGGCAGTCTTGCTCATACCCGCTATAATTTGTATAGGGTACACACAGTATCCCTTTGCATATTGTGTGTATCTTGTGATACATTCGGAGAAACTGAAATTCGTATGTGCATTGCTATTAATACTTAATTTGGTTTGATCTTTTATTGACAAGATATTCAAGGTAGGGTGCAGATAAATAGTTTGGGAAATCAGCAGCCTATGCTTCTTCAATAGGGATTTTGTAGTAGAACTTTTAGCTTTAGTAGGTCAGTTGGGACAATAGACATTATAGTACAAAGTTTGAACTGATACAATCCAAAGTGATATGATCAACAATGAAACTCAGGATAAGTCTTGTCCGAAGATTTTCGGTGGTATATGGAAAAATTGTTTGTCCTTTTTTTCGATGGCTCTATAAATAAGGTATGTGTTCTCCTCTCAGTTGATGGATGAGTTCGTTCGTACCATAGGATTCCCTCGCTTGCAAGAACTTTTTCAAGCTGTAGAAGCTTCACTGCAGGTATTGTTAATCTTTCGTTGCATTGTTTCTTCCTTTTGTGTTTCATAGATATGGATACGAAGTGTGCAAAAGAGAAACTGTCAATGATCTAAGTCCCTTGGGAGGCTAAGTTGGGTTGAATTATTAGGAGGCTTCTTATGTAACCTTGTTATTTTGTTTTATGATGTAGAGTCTTGGTTCTCGTCCTCTGAGAGCGCCTCTTGCAAGTAAGGAAGTGGTCGCAAACCTTCCAACAATCACTGTGACAGAGGAAACCTTAACGAGGTTGGGCTTTGGTACATAATGTGCTGTTTGCAGCGAAAACTTGGTTATAAATGACAAAATGCAGGAATTTCCTTGCAAGCACTTGGTTCAACCTCTCTGTTTGATGCCATGGCTGGTAATTAGTCCCCTTTAATCACATTATAAACTTTAATTGATCCTCTTGTAAATTTTGTACTTAGGTGGTTTACCAGAATCTAAAATCTACTTTTATGTAATGGCAACAGGAAAAACATAACTCATGCCCAGTTTGCAGACATGAACTTCCTACAGATAATCAAGCGTATGAGAGATGGAAAGAGAGTGAGAAAGAGGCTGAAAAAGAGCGAAGGGATGCCGCAAATTCTGTATGTTGAGACTCAATTAACTTTAGATAATAAACAAACTTGGGTCTTTGTATAGCAGTTTACCGAATTTTCAAAAGCAATTATAATAGATGTAGCAGAACAAAGAATGGTGTTACTGTCAGAGTTTACTCTTGTTTATATAAAATCTTAAGATTCAATAAATGTTGAGATCTTAGACTGGTTCAAGCGTTTGAATGCTGTCACATTTTGATGGTTTACATTTTAATGAATGCTGGTATATTTTGAATGTTGTGACCAATTAATTATTTTTTTTCACAAATGAAAAATAACCACAACTGCTATAAAAAGTCGTCAAAGAAATGACAAACAACTCAAACCATAGTAGTCAAAAAATTGACTTCCAACTCAAACAAAAGTTGCCAAAGAATTAACATACAACTCTAACCATAGTTGTCAACGAATTTTCTACAACCCTAACAAGTGTAGTGTAGGAGTTATTTTCAAAACCCAGGTATGAGTTGTGTTCGGCATTAGAGGAAATCTCGAAAGACATTCACAGCTGAAACAAACATTGTACAAAACTAAACGACAACTATGTTTACGACTCTAACTGAAGAGTTGTATAGATTTGTGGACTTTCTACAACCCCCCCCCCCCCTGTGCAACCTATCGATAAACGTCGTCGTAGACGTATGACAACCTATCGATAACCTTCGAAGGTTAGAGAATAGGGAAAGAATCATCCCTTGACGAGAGATAGAATCATCCTAAACGATGAGAGAGAGAGAGAGAGAGTCGTTCTATAGACGGAGGAAAGGCTTCTTGTTGTACGATATACTCAGCTTGATTTACTTCCTTAAGTAAAATTATTTGTATAAACAATCGATTATTTTTCGAAAAACAACGAAAATGATAGGTTTACTTTGGGATTATGCTGACGACAATCTCGCATGAGAGAAGAAAAGGGTGTAGGCTTTACCTTAAGACAGGCTCATGTTTTCCCCTCGTGATGGCCATCGAATTTTTCTTTCACGTATGGGGATAATCACGCAATACATGTGACATAACAAAAAAAAAAAAAAAAAAAAAAAAAATTAGACCGAGTAAGTCAACTTAGCTAAGCAATTGACTCAGTGGGTCAATTCAATTGAATTAAGGGTTTAAGTATGGGTCGAACCAAACCCGACTGATAATCTTTTCTTCTTCACTCACCATGATTCTGTGAATAACCTTAATTTTTGGATAAGATTTCAATCTGTAATATTTTTCCATTATGATTAAATTTTTTTGAAAATTCATTGGTAAATCTTATATGGTGCCTCAGGTTGATCCGTGAGGACAAAATTAGGATGAGCTGCTCAGGTTAAATCATTACAGTTTTTTTTTTTTTTTACAAGAAAATGCAAATTAAATTAAAACTTAGATGTCACCAAAACACTGACAACTAAGAGGCAATAAACATCAAAGAGGGCTAAATGTTGTTATTGCCAACAACAGCTTCCCAATTACAAATGAGAGTACCTAGAAAAAAACCGTCAAAAAGTTTTGTAGAAGAAGCCCAGTTCAACATAGTACAGAAATGATTAATTGGCCCCAATTTCTGCTTCTATCCCAATGTAACCTATCATTTCTCTCCCTCCAAATTATCCACCAAATAGCAAAAGGTAACATTCATGACTTTGCTTTTCTTGTTGGCCATTCCCAAAATGTAGCCCTTACAGAGCAATCAAAAGCGCAATCATTTCCACTACAGTAATTGCTTATTTATATTTTGTCCCTTTGTTTTCTACCCGGAGTCTACTTTAAGAATATTTTGCAAAGTGTATTCAAGTAAAAGTCTTAGATTTGAAAAGCCACAATACAAACAACAGGTATGATAAAACATTATCATTGATAAAAAAAAAAATACAGTCGAACAAGTAAAAAGATGAGTTAACTGCACTCAGGGTTAAACGAATCAATTCAACCAAATAAAAGTGCAAATTTATTTGGACACCAACACACACAACTCGATAAAACTTGTCCATCCTCAGTGATTTAATCATCAACACTCATCATAGGCGGGGAATTCACAATCGGCTCTACCAAGTAGAATGGAGTTAATACAATTAACTCGACCGAATCGAGCGAGTTTGACTATTGAGATTTAAATACCTTGTTACTTGAATCTATGTAAGCCAAGCAACGTGAACACAAAAGAAAACACAAACACATTTCACTGAAAACATATACGTAGCGTTATATTCCGCATGGACAACGAATATATAATACTTATTTCGCTGTGTATGTGTCACTGACAACAGCAAGTGCATACGCCGGGACTGCCTTTTGTGGGACCAAGAAGTGTACATACGCTTCCCATTAGCACAGATGGACATGGTAGAATCGAGCATAATGGGAATTGTGGCAATCTTAACCTCCAACTTCCGCTAGGGCATTTCTTCCAACATAGTGAATCGCAATATCCCCAAGCTGCAACATCGTTGATTTTCTTAATACTTCCTCTCTGTTTCCGGCAAGTTTCATAAAATGATGATAGGCGAGATTCAGAAAAAGCCGTCTCTGCAATGAAATACAAAATTAACATAATTTTTCGGTCTGCGAGTTATAACCCCAAAGGTGTCACTATCCATCCACAAAAAACCCATCAAAATAAAAGTAACACAAAAACCCCAAAAAAACAAAAGTAACACAAAAACCCAAAGAACGTGATGAAAACAATTTTGAAATTTGGGGTTTTTGTATCAATTTTTAAAAATTTGATGAAACATAATAGAATTTGATGAAAAAATTTGATGAAACCAATTTTGAAATTTGGGGTTTTTGTATCAATTTTTAAAAATTTGGAGGTTTTGTATCAATTTTGTTTAAGATAGAGTTTTAATGGATCTCAACATTTGAACGGGATTTTTGTACCACGAATTTGGTCACCTTGGGTTTTTATGACTAGTTTTGGTTTTATGAACTAGTCATAAAAACCCAAGGTGACCAAACCTGTGGTACAAAAACCCCGTTCAATTGTTGGGATCCATTAAAACTCCATCTTAATCAAAATTGATACAAAAACCCCAAAATTTTAAAATTTGATACAAAAACCCCAAATTTCAAAATTGGTTTCATCAAATTCTTTGGGGTTTTTGTGTTACTTTTGTTTTTTTGGAGTTTTTGTGTTACTTTTGTTTTGATGGGTTTTTTGTGGATGGATAGTGACACCTTTGGGGTTATAACTCGCGGACCATTATTTTATTTCGTTAGTCTATTGGCGCCCACTAGCTAGAACTAAATCAATTTAAAAAGTATATATTGATCGAAATAATTAGCCAGAAAACAAAAGAAGAATTTTTCTCTCCTTTTAATTGAGAAAATAACTAACCACAATGAGTCTACAGAAATCAAAATTTTATTTTATTACTTCTGCTCAAGGGGTACAACAAAGTGATCCTTTGGGGCCACTTTTATTTGCTCTTACTCTCCACCCTTTAGTCTTGAGTATTTCAGAACGGTGTGACTTTGAATTGCAGGCTTCGTACCTTGATGATGGTACGGTGATTGGTGATACTATGATGGTAGCAAGTGCACTGAAGATTATACAAGAGGAAGGTGTTGCGAAGGGGTTGTTTTTGAATATCAAGAAGACTGAATTGTTTTGGCCCTCCCCAAATTCTAGAGCAGCCATTACAGGTGTGTTTCCACATGATATTAGTATGCCAGTGAATGGTGTCAAGATGTTAGGCGCTCCTGTTAGTCTTGATGCCAAATTCAATATGGATCTGGTTGTAAAGAGAGTGCATGAGATAGTAGAACTCATTGATGCAGTTGAAAAACTTGAAGATCCACAGTGTGAACTCCTTTTGTTTAGGAATTGTGCCGGAGTTTCACGCTTGTACTTTTCTCTACGAACCACTGTACCTGATTACACATATGAGGCTCAAGATCTATTTGAATCTCGGCTCTACAAGTTCCTACTGCATGTGATCACAGGGGACGGTCCTGGGTTTGGTCCCTTTCAAATGAGGTTTTCCACGTTGCCTCTCAGACTAGGTGTGTTTGGTGTTTATTCAATCCAAGATACCGGGCATTATTGTTATTTGGCTTCATGTTTGCAAACTCTTGAACTACAGTCTGTTATCTTGAGGCACTCTGGCATCAGTGGATTTAGCTCCCACCTTGAGCAAGCTGCAGCTTCTTTCAACTCTTTGTGTAGTCTTGTTTCTCCTATATGCGTCGATAGCACTGCCACCCATTCAATGAAAACTTTGGCAAATATCTATTTCGATGTAGTAAAGAAGAACTTGACTTCCAATTTCAAGTTGTCTAAACGCGATTCAATGCTATGACAGAGCAACCAAATGAAACATGCGCTAGACTTCTTATTGGTTATTCCTATTGTTGGTTTAAATCAGCAAATTGGTGCGAGGCAATTCAGTGCGATACTATGTTATAGACTTGGAATTCCTTTGTTTGAGTTGGACAGTGTGTGCCCCTTCTGCAAGAGAGAGATGGACGTTTTTGGCGACCATTCTTTGCACTGCGGGAATGAAGTGGGGTTAAAGTTTCGGCACGAATTGGTGCGTGACACGATTGCTGACATGTGCTAACGTGCTGGGGTGCCGTCACGGAAAGAGGTAGACTTGGTATTTCTTGCGAACAATGGTACTTCTCTGAGACCAGCTGATGTTCTTGTTTATAATTGGGATAATGGTCGGGATGTTTGCTTAGATGTGACGATTGTTTCGCCCTTTGCTGGGGGTAGTGGTCGTACTTTTGAGTTGGGACAAGCTATTAGGGATGTTGTTATTCGTAAGAATTCCAAGTACTTGGAAAAATGCACGTCACAAGGATACGGGTTTGGTGCTTTGGCTTTCACTACCCTTGGTGAGCTTGGGGAAGACACGACAGATTTTATTAAACGTCTTCGGAACTACATGACCAGTCATGATGCTAATGTGCGAGTAGGAGACTTTCTATTTCATAGGTTAAGTGTGGTTGTTCAAAAAGGGGTTGGAGCCTAGCTTGTTGCTCGGCTACCGACTAGTTTCTTGTCCGATGAGAATTTTTTCGAAGAATGTAATCAATTTTAAATATTACAGATTCAATGTTGAAGTTTTTTATTACTTACCGGAAAAGGTGAAAAGGATCATCAAAAGAAGAAACCCGACTAGAAAATACGAACTATTTTTTGGAGCCATCGTAGGTATGATCGATGTTAATGCTGGATGAACAAGTAATGTATCTGCCTTCAATTTATAGTATCTGCAACTAACAAAAATGTTATTTTTATTTGTGCTCAATCAATATTTCCTTTTTTTATTTTTTTTTATTTTTTTTAAGTCCACATCTTAGAAATAATACTTATAGACTATAAATCACATTAACTTAATCCAAAAAAAATCAGAAAAATCTTTTAAGGTTCATAGAAAATTATAAAGAACGCGTAATTGGGGGATATGGGAATTAATTGG
The DNA here is from genome assembly GCA_023531295.1 of Papaver armeniacum. Classification (NCBI taxonomy): domain Eukaryota; kingdom Viridiplantae; phylum Streptophyta; class Magnoliopsida; order Ranunculales; family Papaveraceae; genus Papaver; species Papaver armeniacum. The sequence continues at coordinate 6,948 of JAJJWW010012459.1, forward strand.
GGGATATGAATTACTTCCCCAACCCATGATTTCGGCTAAGGGGTGACCATTGGTTATGAAAATACTAAAATACCCTTCCCACGAAATAAAAATCAAAAACTTAAAATCAAAAAACAAAATCATATCCCCATTTCCATCTCCACTTCTTATTAATCTTATTTAGGGGTGGAGCTTTGAAACCCAAATATTTCCCATTCCCTTTCAAATTCTAAACTCTCCCCACTCTATATCAAATTCTCTTCTCTTCACTTTGGAAACCAATTTTATTTTTATTCGGAAGTGATGAAGATCATGCTGAAAGTGATGATGACCATGCCGGAATTGATGAAGACCATGCCGGTACCATGTTCCGGCATATGGTCTTCATCACTTCCGTTTTGAATTTTTTCTGGTATTAATCAGTCCACTGCCGGCATGGTCAGTTGATATGAAGACCATGCGGTATTGTTTTCCCAAGATGGTCTTCATATCAACCGACCATGCCTGCATGAGGGACCGATTAATACCAGAAAAATTCAAAACGGAAGTGATGAAGACCATGCCGGTATTGATGAAGACCATATGCCGGAACATGGTACCCCGGCATGCTCGAGAATTTCCTATCAATGTAGGTAGTCAAGTGAAAAAAAAATCAACATTCGGATACTTTTCATCCTGTTCCAGGCATAGAAATTTAAGCAAAATACTATGCTTAGGAACATGTACCTAAGATGCTCGAAAACTAGATTACCATGCCGGTGCACTGCTCAAAACCAGAAAAAATCAACATTTCGAAGATCAAAACCATTTATGAACATTTCCAACAATTGCCCGCATGGGTTTGGTTGAATACCATGCCGGCACCAAGCTTTTTCAGCTGCAACAATGGTGGATTCAAAGAAAAAAAAATCAATTTTTCAACCTCTTATTAGCGGTAATTCTCTCATCACAATCATCTTCCATTTTCAAAAAAAAAAATCCACTCAATTGTGAGTTGTTATCATTAATCGAAGATTGAAGATATGATTGTTGTTGTAATTGAGCTAAAGATTCAGCAGATGCAAGTCTCTCATCACAATCATCTTCCATTTTAAAAAAAAAAAAAAAAATTCTACTCAAAATTTTTTCCCTCATTCTACTCTCAACTAACCCACACAAATTCAAATAAACATAAATACACAAATTATATCCCCCAAATCATTAATATTTTACTAATCAGGATTAATTACTAATTATGATTAGGGAGGGTTAGATTAGGAATTAATAATTTAATTATATAAGGGGTAACCCAGCTAGGATATTTGGATCCCTATTTTGTCATTTAGCTATATCCCCCAATTAGTTTCCATATCCCCAAATTACGCGTTCATTATAAACTCTTCAAAAGTTCAGATAAATAATGTTCAAATTTTTCTATTTATACTGATTTCGCCAGCCACCGTGCTAAACAGTCGTGCTAGCATTTATTGAGCCAATATGCAAGTGTTGATTATAGGGAAAAATACGGTTTAATCCAAAACCCCGTCCAAATATACTAGTTAGTCCTGACCCATTCAACTAGGTACAGATTAGTCCTTTTTCATTGAAAGTACACAAATAACCTTCCTGATTTACAATTTAGTCCAAATATTTACAGTTTAGTCCAAAGTGACTCACAATGATGTCAGCAATTTTAAATAATATAAAAAACAAATAAAAACAATTTATCTTTCAAACCGTTTGTTCAAAATTCACAAACTTTATATATTCGGAAAGCTCTTTCCGAGAGCTACAAAAAGAGTACCCATATGACTATATAATTCTCATTTTTAAAAAATCTTAGTTTACATTGGCGTACAAACATGTACATGTCTACAAAAATCAAAAAAATCAAAAGACAAAACAAGGTGCACCAGTTTGTACACCAACATAGCAAAAGTAGACTGCAGCTGAATCTCATACGATAACAAGTTAGCTAGGTGATCCATGCCCAAGGGTTTACCGAACGCTCCTCTCATACCAGTTTGAAGCCTGTCAGCTCCGTCACATGAAAGCATCTTGTTGATACGCAAGACATGGAAATGATGTATTTAATTATACTGTTCATCTATACATACAATGACGAAGAGGACAAAGTGGTCAGCACAGAGATCAAACTATTGTTCATGAAGTTTTTAACTGACAAGGAATCTAATAAAACAACAAAATAATTATACAGTGGGAGCTATATATTGGTGAATCGTAAGCTAAAATACCGTTGTAGCACCAGTTTCTAACTTCTTTATCACCTAGGCCTATATAATTGAGTAATCACTGATAACATGAATACTGGGTAACACATTGATAAACCATCCAGTTCTTACAGGCTACAGCTCAGAAAAAATGATTATACTAACTTACAAGTATGAGCTTAAATCTATTCATCTGTCTGCAGAGATTATTTTAATAAAACTGTTCGAAAATGCACTGAAGCTGCAACAAATATCCTAGAATGTACATTATCTTTGGCTAAGAGATGCTACACGGATCTAAACTAATGAGAGGACAACTTTTGATGGTATAAGAAAGAGATGCAGTAACTTTTGATGTTTTGTGGTATAAAAATCCAACATTTATACCACAAAAATGTACATATTACTGAGATAACACAATAGTATACAACTTTGTACACATCTATAGAAAATCCAACACCTGTACAATTAGTGTTTTCCCTAATTTTTGGTTTGTATACATAAATATAGTCCTACAAGTGTACACCTATTTACACCTAAATAATCAACATTTGGACTACTATGCACACCTAAACAACATAATATGTGTGTACAACTATGTACACATTAGTGCTTTCCCTAATTTCTTAAACTTCAAAATGAATAACATGTGTATAACTATGTACACTTTAATAATCAACACGTGTAAATGAAAATGAAAATGAAACCACCAAACAGGGAGAATTTAATTGGTTGAATCGGAACAGCTAGACTGTTAAGTGATAAAAGACAATTCTTCGATATACAAACAAAACGGATGATGGGCATATGGTATGTGTATATAAGAACAAAAAGCTTTTAGCAATTCTTCAAGTAGTTTTATGCAAACAAAACTAATAATGGGAATTAAGTATGTGTAACAAGCTTTTTGCAAACCTTCATGTAGTTTCTGACATGAGCCAAGTTCTCTGGAACTCCAGCTCGAGGTGGTAAAACTTAGGCGCCAAATTCAAATTAACGGCTGGGACTTTCTCTCCATTGACAAAAGGATCCTGAAACAAAGAGAATACAATCACAAGTTATCAACAATACAACTACAATCGAACAAAAACTAAGTACATGTAAAACAGAACAAGCACATATAAACAGAGAGAAACACATACAATAGGTGTACACATTAAAAATCAACATGTGTACAATTATGTACACCTTAATTACTACTCTATGAATTGCTGGTGGGAACTCATTTAGATGAGGACATAACAAACACATGTGCCACATCTAAATCGTTCCATCTCGTTCACCTGGTAAGAGAAACTTCTGCACAATCCTTCCTTGCATCAACAACTATTTTTATTTGCATCACTTTTTCCTCCCTTAAAACCAAATCAAGTACATTTTAGATTTGTATTTCAATAACAATCAATCTACAAAATTGATGCAGTCAGATTCAAGTATCAATCTCAGAAAAAAAAAAGGAGAAATTTGAAGAACAAAACTAAACCTAGAACTGGAACTGGAACTGGAACTGGAACCATCAAATTCTTACTACCGATAAACAATAGCACAGTTATGTCAAGTTCAAGTTCACACAAAAATATGAACTGGTGGTGCATAATGTACACTTATATTAGAAAGAGAATACCTTCTCAACAACTGCTGGGTTTTTCACCACTACCTCTGGACTGCATGTCTCTCCCTGCAATTTACAGCCCTCAAATTTTTTAACAAACACATTATGTTCTTAGATTTACAGTACAAGAAATGATGAGTAACATTTTGTTCATTAAGGTGCACTATTATGTACACATGTAATTTCTGTCACATGTGTACAACAATGTACACTTATATTATAGGTGTACTAATACGTACACATGTAATTTCTGTCATACCCAACGATCAGTGACTCATAGCACATCATTGATTCGACATCCAAGAAATGAAAAAATATTGTTCACTAAAATTTGATTAAGAGTCTTAGAGTGGGCTATTATCTACACATGTAATTTTTGTCACATGTGTACAACAATATACACTTATATTACAGGTGTACCAATATGTACACATGTAATTTCTGTGACAACAATCAGTCAGCGACTTTCAATAGCAGTTGAGCACTAATTCAGGTACACATGATTTGCTAAACCAATTCAAGTGTCCCTTTATTTGTTGTTAACACATACACAAGCTTAGGTACATGATTAGAATTTCATGTGATATTCGTCAGAATGGGCTATCACAATTAGAGTTCAACTCACCAAAAGTAGACGTTGAGCAGCTTCATCGAGGTGGGGATTAGATGATAACTTCTGAGGAGACCATTGTGGATATTCATCTCAATTCACTAGCTCGCTTACCCCTGGCAACCGATATTCATTTGGAGTTCCTAGCATGTACGAAAAAGATCAGTCAGTTTAACAATTATAAAACAACCCGAAAGATCTGAGCCAAATACATGCCCATTAAAATTCATTTCAGTCCAGACTGGTTATTTTGTTGAAGTTAAATTACAAAATTTATTTCAGGTGTACAACTATGTACACATTAACAATAAACATGTATATAATTATGTACACATGAAATCCTTAAGTGAAAGTAGTCCTTGAAGCCTGCGACATATACATTTTTAGAAAAATCTAGGATCTGCAGTTGGTCATTAACTCGGGCACCGCCATCACTGTATTTTGATTTCCTTTAAATGGAAAAGTTATAACCCCGTTAGGTACAAGCCAGCGAAGAGCAGATTTTATTAAAATTTCATCCATGTAGATATAAAATCTGAACCCAGGAGATCCTTAATCAATACCTTTTAAATGTTTCATTCTGCGTACACGGTAAGATACTAGTTTGACAGGTTCAGGTTCATAATCAATGAAGAAACAAAGTGCACGACTTATAACTAGTCTGATAAAAATGGTGTACTAAAAAGTACACTGCCTACAACTGGTGTACAAATAAGTACACGCCGTATAGCCGGTACAATAAAAACAATGCACATAAAGATTTTACCAGTGTTTAGCCTTTCAAAAGATTATCTTCAAAAATTTCACAAGGAATAAATGGTTAGAGAGTCTACATGTGAAGATTTTACCTTTCCAACTTTACTATTCTGAGATGCGACTCGTTTTCATATTGTTACCTACAGAAAGAAAATGTAAGAAATCACGACAAGCAAGATGAGATGAAAGAAAATATAAGAGAAATAAAATAGAAAAACAAGGGTAACAGGAAAATGACAGTGAGCATAAAATAGATTTGCAACATTGACCATTTAAAATAGCTTTTCTATTAATTTATGAACTTTTCAGAAACAAATTAAGAACTATTCAAACTACTGATATTCGGAAAACATGTCATTGAGCAGCTGAGAAGATACGAGAAGTGAACACCACCTTGAATAGGTAAAAGCTTAAAGAGTTCTGCACAAAATAAAATTCAACATTAATTTTAAAATGCCTAAGAGTGAACCAAAAGGTCCAGACAGTTTTCTCTTAACATCCCACTGCAGCAATTATTACATTGTCACTATCAATCTATCATTATGAACTATTAAAAGTAAAATATGCAAGAAGAGGACATAAGTTTCTTACATGTGGAGCCAGGCCTTGAAGTATATATAATTATTCAAGTGCTTGAAATCCAGCATGGTAAGGGCTAATTTTTTTAACAGATTTAATTGCAGATGAAGTATAACTTGGAAGTATCATATACTCATTTCACCTATGGTTACAGTTTTTGCTACAAAGCTATTCAGGATTTGCATGCTATCTATGAAACTAGCCTTAAATCTCACTGGTAAACATTATAATGGGTTACGATCCTTCAACAGCTTGTACAAGAAAGGGCAATGTAGACCGTAAAATCAATCCAGGTTGGGAAAAACAGTAGATATATCTAATGTGAAATACCCTCTTGCAATGCCATTTTTGTAATTACCAAAGACAAGATGAAACTACTTTGGCTAAAATGATGCTTATACTGAAGAAAGGCCAACCAATGATTGTAAACCCGTAGTTACATTAATATTGTCTCTTTTTCAATTGGTTGGAAAAGTCGCGCAAAGTTAGAGTTTTGTAGAAAAATTATTTAGGTCATTTAATATAGTTAGATATATTTATATTAGTAGTAGCTGCAATTTTTTTGCAGATCCTCTAGCAAGGGTTTGATAGACTCGAATACAAACTTTAAAATTCTAGATTTCCAAATTTTATCTCGTTAGAAAGCTTTCTAGCCATCCTTCCTTGGACGTGCTTGAAAAAAAAATGATGATCTGAAGACTACTCACGGATTTTTACAACCTAAATTAGATAAAGATTGCAAAATAGCTAGCATACTTGTTGCTAAGTCCACCCTATTGAACAAGTACCGGTGTTTGCAACAAGATGACAAATTTTTAAAAACAAAGTGACGTTGTTACATTTCTTCCAATAGGAAGGAAAATTAAATATATACACTTACTAGTGCTGGTGAAGAAACGATCACTTGTTAAGCACAGCATTGCTAGTGTACATGGTGCAAGTTGTTTCCCATACTTCGCGGAAAGGGTTACCACCGAAACTGACTTTTAACTGCTGAGATGAGACCAAGGAATAGCCTTACTGCATACAATTCTTTAACCTATTCAGAGAATGTTGAAAGAATCCCATAAGCAAAACATTTTTAAATCCCAATATCTTCATAACACAGATTAATATAAGAAACACTTTTCTAAAGCGTGTTTAACCATGTACTATACGTACATCAGTAAGGTAATCAAAATGAAAAATCACTTGCTTTTTATGTTCAGATTTATCAATAGTACTAAGACAGCATCACCTCCATAGACACTATTACACTACAAAAAATTCAATCCCATTTATTGATTAAATTCCCAATCTAAAGCAAAATACCACATACATTTTTGCCAATTATCAAATTACATACATTTCAGACCTAGGAAAATTATACAACAACATCAAAAAAATAAGAATTATAATTACGAGCAGGAATCAATCAGCAACCAATAATATTCATATGAAATTATTTGATCTCGAATCTTCACTAACACCCCCAAATGGAGTTTTCAACGAAGAAATAATCAAAACAATCAATTACTCTAGAATGAATGAACAAATAATCAAGAAATAGGGTTTTAATAAACAAAAGGAATTACCAGAGCAACATTATCCTCGATTGACAAACATTTCCAACTCTCGATTTAACTTCTGCTCAATTGAATCCCTTCGATGATTGATCATGGAATACATCTTTATCTGTTTCAAATCCATTCGCTGAGTTTAACAGTACAGATGCATCACATACCTTCAACAAGAAAAACCGAAATGAAAACTACAGTAAATCAAAATCATAGGAAAGGTTATGAAAATCCATTGATTATTACCGTGATAAAACAATCACAGAAGAGTAATTGGACAAAAGCAATAGGCAGTCGATTGATTTCAACAATTTTTTCAGCAACTAATCGAGCAGAATCAAAACCTAAAATGATCGTCTTCGTTTAAATTTGCTCTGAGAGGAGATAAGAGGAGAGTGAACGGAAAAACATTATGATACGATGAAAGGGTATTTTAGGCAGTGGAGAAACTTGGATCGGTTCCCATTTGGACTAACTCGTCTAAAAAATGACTAAATTGTTCCCGGTTTTTTATATTTGGACTAAAGAGTACTAGGCCTACGGACGCTGGACTAGAATGTCTAAAGCCCAACTAGTATGGGACTAAACGTCAATTTCTACTTGATTATAAGTAGTTATGGAATAACTATGTACAATATTGATCCATTTAGCAATTAATGAAATATTAATCATAATTCACCACCTGTATACAAGTCCTTATCAGTTAGCCTGCAGTAAGTTGAACATAGAAAATGGCTAAACGTGATGGTTCGTTCGTGACCACCAACAGAAAGGAACTGCTTCAAATAAATAAATAAAGGAACACTTGGTGATTACCGCTCCCATCAGAAAACGAAATTTGAAAATGGTGACTACTAAAATCCGGTGGCAAAATTATGCCACAACCGGATATATAGCATATGTCGCGGGGGCTTTTTGCTGATATCATTTCTTTTCGGGATTATATGTCACAAAACTGGAACCATTTCTTTTCAGAATTCGGGGTGCAAGGAGTTCAAAAGTATGATATTATTCATGCCTTCGACGAGATAAAGAGCCGGGATTTTATGGGAGCTGGAAATTATACGTGGGAACTGTCTCCATTTACCATCTTCCGGGTACTTTGGAAGGAGCGAACCCATAGATGTTTCAATGGTAAAGAAAGAATTCCAGAAGAAAATCATCCTGGATGTTAAAGCAGTTTTGTTGTATTGGGTCAATTTTTCAAGGTATTAGATTTCAGGATATGGTCCTCATGTGGGCTTATCTCATGCGAAAATAGAGCTCCCATTGTTTATGCAGTTGTTTGAACTTATAGGGTTTGGCTAACCAGCTTTCTCCTCTAATATTTTCTTAAAATATTTATTGCGTAAGTTTTAGTTTAAATTGCTTTAAACAACAAAACCGGTTTGTATAAGTTTTCAGTTACATATAACAACTCATAGCTCTTTGTCTTATTACTATACTCTTATTTTATAAATGTGAAGTGAAAAGACTTGAAATAATTTTGCTTGGATGACAACTGACCACATGATTAGCAGTATCTTGTCGAGGATGTAAACTAGGAATCATGGTATGACAACCAGCTACGTCTCATGAAGACATGCTGAAATCATCATGACTGTTTTGGTTCATAAGTCAGTCGGTAACATTTTACGCTCTACAGAAACTATGTGACCAGCAGTATCTCGTCGAGGATGGGCTCTAGGAGTCACGGCATCACGACTAGCAGCGTCTCGCGAGGACGTATACTAGAAATCGTGGTTGTGGGTGCCTTGAGGACCAAGGGCTTAGTCTTCCCTACGAGAGTTGAGTTTTGTCCTATGGGGCTGAGCTTGTCTTTCGGCAATGAGGATTGAACTTGTCTCCAGTGCTCCCTTTCTACGTCCAATTCTTTCTAATTTTAGTCTTGCTGAACTTTGAAGACGATTATTGGCCCGGAATGATGACTCAACCCCTAGTTATGGACTTACTATTTTGCCTATGGTCTTGAAGTGACATTTTTGCCCGTTATCCAAATTTTTATATCTGCAAATGCGCATTCAAATAAAATTTTCCAGAAAAATTTTGACAATATTTTTTTTTTGAAAGGAATGATTAAAAAGATAAGTGATTAATTATGATTCAATTTTCTAATTTAACCTGGATAAATTGGGGCCTATGCCACTTATTTGGGGTCTGCTACTAGATGACAAAAAAGGTCATTAGAAATAACTTTCACAACACCCTTATCCAACAATTACTTAAGTACCTATTTTACCCCTGATTAATTAGCATTAATTAATCGTATTAGGTGTTAATTATGTTTTAGATGTGAGATCAACTAATGTTAAAGAGTTCTTCAAAACATCAAAAAACTTAAATTTTTTGATTTTTTTTCGTAAACAGTACCCATAATCGGTTTAAGTTCATGCACTTGTAAACCGATTCTGGGTTGGTGTTCCAAAATTAATAGAAGACTTCCATAATCGGTTGACGTTGGCATATGTATAATACGATTAACTAAGTCGGGGTTTTATGTGACATATACCGATTGTTGTCTTTCATAAGAATTTTTTTTTTTCATTCATTTTCATTATTGTAGGATGCATTTAGCACATGCATCAAGCCTTTAAACCCCTAGGCGACCCTAGTGGACGAGTTATAATCTCGTGAGGGTTTACATAGAGATCAACCCACAAAACCTACACAAAAACTTCTAAAACCATCAATCTTCGTCGGAGGAATCCGAGTCCGATCCACCCTCCATCGAGTCCGGGGCATACTCTGGGATTTTGGATACCATGCATTGATAGCTTGCATCGAATGCGAATGCTTCCCCCTTTTCCTCCAAGTAGCGCGCTTTGACGACTTTATGCTACAAAAAAACGACACAAGCTTACTTTGTTAGTGGTGTTTGGTAGGAAGATCAAACAACTTGGATTACGTAAAATAAACCACAAAAATACTTACAAATTGTTCAATGGAGTAGATAAAGTGGGTAGCGTTCAAAATCCATTTTTGGATAGCTAAAAAAGCAAGTATCGCATTTTCAATGACTAGGTGCCTATCATGCACTTGTTGAACACTTCTTCCATTAGGATTTCCAAAATTTTGCCTATATTTGTTATGCACCTCTGTCCAAAAGGTTTCGGCATCTACCCTTACGGAGGACTGATTTTTGATTCGAGTTTCGGTGTACCATGCTTTGGTGATTGCCAAATCTTCGGCAGAGTCAAACGATGCGATTGTGGATGTATGAAATGAGTAGTTGTGGAGTATATGGAGTGAGAGGGAATAGAATGAGAAATTTTGGGGAAAATGGGTGGGTCCAAGGATGAGGTCTCTATATATAGAGAAATTCCCTAACGACTATTTTTTTTTTGAAAAAAGTGAAATAATTTGAAATAATCGGTCTTCTCGAAGGTCTGTAAAATCCGATTGTGTTTTTATGCCACCAGGAATCGGTCTTTCTTGTGACCAACATAAACTGTTTAAAAACATGTAAACAATTAGAATTTTCACCGACACTAATCGGTTTATATAGATGCATATGTGATCCGATTGTAACTTGAAAAACATACAGGAAAACAACATTTCTAAGGCATGAAGAATCGGATTATACTTACCCCACACATAAACTGATTCCTTTATGGAACCTAGACAATCGGTTTATGTTGACATATCGAGTAGCCCGATTGTTGGCATGTGTTCAGGCAACAGAATTATTGAGCATGCATAAACTTGTTTGATACACATAATTATAATTAAAACTTTAAGTGCATTAAGTTCAACACCATGATCATCCAAAATACAAACCTTGACCATCACAAAAGAGTGTTAAAAACTTAAAACAAACACAAGTCTTATAAACTTAAACTTTTAATATCTAAAACTTAAAGAGCATGAGCACCAGCACCACCACCACCATCAGCAGGAGCACCAGCACCAGCATCAACATCACCACCACCATCAAGAGCAGCAGCTTCTGCTTCAGCCATGGCTTGATATTGAGTCATTTCTTCCCACATACCTTCCATAAATCCATGGCGATCCCTCTCAGCTGAAATCATGTCTCTCCTTCTCCTAGTGAACCTCATGACCTCGTAAAGCTCTTCTAGTGCAAGCTTGTTTATCAATGCGAGGGCTTGTTCAAGACGGGTCTCACGCCCAAAAGCAATCTGGCACTGGTTCTGGTTCCCTAAGAATATCCTCCAAGGTGAGCTCTCGAGTGTAAAACGCTAGGTGTCCGAAGTCCATATCTACATAAAAAAAAAAAAACACTAGTTAACAATCGGTACATAATTAAACATATGTAATCCGATTCTAACTACAAAAACATACAGGAATGTCAAACATTATTAATCGGTTTATGTGATACATATATAAAAACCGATTATGAAAAGGAATCTGAAGAGACAATCTTAATCGGTAAATTAACAAACACATAAAACCCGATTATGGGATCGCATAGTTAAAAAAAAATTGTACCCAAAATCGGATAATGCAAATGCACTTATATACCGATTCTGGTGACGTCTTTTCATATTTCGTTTCTAAACCTAGAATCGGTTGATGTTAATCATCATATAAACCGATTACTATGCATGCTCTTCAAGGCCGAAGAACAAAACCCAAATATGTCAACATAAACCGATTCTAGGTGTAATCAGAGATTTTGATTTTCGAAAATCGAAGATTTAAACATGTAAATCAATGAAGAAATGCGAATCATAGAATGGGTTGATGGAGATTTACCGTTTCCTTGGTTGGATCGAAGATCGTTGGAGAAGAGGATCAAAAAAAAAAAAAAATGATTATGGTTTTGAGAATTTGGAAAGATTAGGATGAAAATAGAAAGTTTTTTAGGTTTAGATTTTTTATGTTTTTTGATTTACTGAAAATGAAAAGATTAGTATTTATACGAGATTGTTTTAGGAATTAATGTGGGGGTAAATTAGTATTTTAAGAAGTTTGGTAGCCCATAGCAATTTGATGGAGTGGGAAGGGAAATTTGGTAGGCCCCAAATAAGTGGCATAGGCCCAATTTAGCTAGGTAATTTAACCTGGCATTATAGGGGCGACACAAAAAGACAAAAAAATGTCACCCAAACGTAAAATGTAGCCATCCCTTATCTCTCGTTTTTTTAATGGCCAACCTACCCTTTACAATCGGTAGATAACTTTACAATCGGGAAGTTAATCCACAATCGGGAGTCAATTTAGTTTATATAACTTCCGAATATAAAGTATCCCAAAAATAAAATTCTCTATCTTTTGAATTTTGATTATCCTATAATCGGTAGTAAATACAGTTATCTTGACTCCCGATTATAGAGTGGCCCCAAAATGAGATTTTGCAAAAAATCTCAATTTTTTGAATTTTGGTTGAGCATATAATCGGTAGTAAATGAAGTTATCCAGACTTCCGATTATACAATGGCTCTCTTTGCAAATATCCTACCATAATCGGTAGTCAAGATAGTTCATATAACTCCCGATTATAGAGTAGCCCCAAAATGAGATTTTGCAAAAAATCTCAATTTTTTGAATTTTGGTTGAGCCTATAATCGGTAGTAAATGAAGTTATCCTGACTTCCGATTATACAGTGGCTCTCTTTGCAAATATCCTACCATAATCGGTAGTCAAAATAGTTCATATAACTCCCGATTATAGAGTAGCCCCAAAATGAGATTTTGCAAAAATTCTCAATTTTTTGAATTTTGGTTGAGCCTATAATCGGTAGTAAATGAAGTTATCCTAACTTCCGATTATACAGTGGCTCTCTTTGCAAATATCCTACCATAATCGGTAGTCAAGATAGTTCATATAACTACCGAATATAGAGTAGCCCCAAAATGAGATTTTGCAAAAATTCTCAATTTTTTGAATTTTGGTTGAGCCTATAATCGGTAGTAAATGAAGTTATCCTGACTTCCGATTATACAGTGGCTCTCTTTGCAAATATCCTACCATAATCGGTAGTCAAGATAGTTCATATAACTACCGAATATAGAGTAGCCCCAAAATGAGATTTTGCCAAAATCATCTATTTTTTGAATTTTGGTTGAGCCTATAATCGGTAGTAAATGAAGTAAAATCCTGACTTCTGATTATACAGTGGCTCTCTTTGCAAATATTCAAACATATTCGGTAGTCAAAATAGTTCATCTAACTATCGAATACAAAGTAGCCCCAAAATGAGATTTTACAAAAATCCTTTTTTTTTGAATTTTGGTTGAGCCTATAATCGGTAGTAAATTAACCTCATCATTAACTTCCGATTAATAGTAGCCCCAAATACGCATTTAGCACAAATTCATATCAATCGGTAGTCTCTGTGCGTTTCTTAACTACCGATTTACTCTCAACAATCGGTTCAAAAATAATTTCCGATTACGGAAGGGCAATAACGTATTCTACTATCTTTTGGACATCCCTTAACCTTGTCCATGGGTTGGGAATAAAAAAGTCGCCCCTAATTTTTTCGGAGTCGCCCCTAAAAATGCCAGGTAATTTAACAATAGCCAAAAACATCACAAATTTAATCAATCTACTTGTCTCTATACTAAAAATAACAAAAAAAATTAGACTCGTTATTAAAATTTTAACCCCAACTCCACCGCATAACAGGATACTTCTCTAGAGTCTCTAGTCTTGACAGTACCATATTTTACAGGTTACAAAATTACCACTTATCCATTCCCAGGGGAACCCCAAATTGTAGCATCATTATCACCATTACCACCTTCATCACATAATCCAACATCCACTCTCATTCTGATCATTTTCATCATAAATCGTCTCAATAGAATCCATCAATGGAGATGCTTCAAAAAATCCCCTTGTAGCTCCCGACTGTACACACTTATTATACGTGTAAGCTACTGGTGGAGTATAATACGATGCACCGTAGTTAACAGTTGGATACGAATTACGGTAACTCATGACATACGCAGGAGGACCGTATAAAGGTTGATGACCATACGATGAATCCCCGTAAGGGTACGAATGTTGAGCTGGTGGGGGGCTTAGATTAACTGGCCCAATAGAAGTATCACCTCCATTAACAGGTAATGACTGTGATTCAGTATTTCCTGATGTATCAACAGTAGTTGCAACCCCACCGGGAGTACTGCTGTTTTTGTTGTTATTCGCATTTTGCCCTTTCTTCTTTCTTTTCTTTTTACCTCCGCCACCGCCGCCACCACCGCCGCCAGCAACATTACCTGAAACTGCTCCATTTCCATTCCCTTGCTTTTCATTTTGAGTTGATGGTTTTTTCTCGCTCTCTTCTTCTTGATTATCATCAGCGGCCTTTGGGTTGTTGTTGTCGTTCTTGTTCTTCCCATTGCTCTGTTTTTCCTCTGTTTCCATGGGTTGAGGCCAGAGTTCCGCAAGTTTTCCGGCTTTAATTAGCGTTTTGATCAATTTTTCTGAATCAACATCTCCTGTTACTGTTACTTTGTGTTGTTGTGTATCAATTGATATCTGATAAACTCCTGTTTTTACATAATAGAACCATAGTACATACATATATGTATTAGTTTCAAATTTTCAATGATATTATAGAAAACATAGGAATACCAGGATTTTTTAAAATTAATGATTGAGTATTATTGATTATACCATCAATGCTTTGGAGAATTTTCTTGACTTTTTTCTTGCAACCTTGACAATGAATGGATACTTTCAGTACCGACGTCTACAAGGATGATAAAGAAGAAGAGATTAGAAAGAACAAAAAATAAAAATAGAAAGCTCAAATCATTTTGTGTCAGCTAATTAATTAATCTACCTGATATCTCAAGGGCTCGGGGGATTCTTCAACAGTTGTCGCAGTCACTTGGTCCGCTGCCATCTAAGTGAGTCTTGAGAGAGGGCAGAGAGAGAGAGAGTTGAGTTGAGTTGAGAAGTGCAGAGCAGAGAGAATATAGTGCGAGAAGAGAAGTTTATATAGAGAAAGAAAAGGATTTTCAGCGGACGCCCCATATTAAAAACTTAAACACCCTTGAAATATCCATCACCACTAGCCGTCGTACATTCTTGTCTTTATGGTGCATATGTTTGTGTACCATCACTGCGCACTTGGTTTATTCGGGTAGTACAAGAACAAATTCTATCAAGTTAAAAAGAAATGAAACAAGAGAAGAGAAATGAATTGATTGTGGTACTGTTGAAAGAACCGGATTCGGAGCCTAGCTAATCAACAAGTCAGACAAATAATATCCATCAGACCTATAAGCATAGTATAATGCTTATGGATTACGATTCTTTTATAGTCAATTCATTGTCTTCTTTATTCCTTGCACGTATAGCTTATGGTCCATAAGAACATAATCTTATTTCTCCTTTTTGATATGATATGCTTTCTTTTTAGTTATTGCCATCTTTTTTATAATCACTTTTCGGTCTTTGTAACCTTTCAATGCTCGAAAGATCTAACTTTTGTTACAAATATCCGCATATTATTTTTCTAATTGTCAACGTAATTCACATTGGCAGTTAATTAGACTGCTATATCTTTTTTGTAAGTGGATTACTTTTGCATGGTTTAGAATGGGTCTCGAGAGATGAGAATAAAGACCGAACTTTTTTAAAAATTTGAAAGGGAAAGATCAAGGAGAGACCCTTTTTTTTTTTTTTTTTTTGATGGAAATCAAGGAGAGACCTAGAAATTGGTATAGTTGGGCCTTTGGAAATGGAGTAATGCGAAACACTAGCATGAATGCAAAAGTTAAGTCCCTATTCTTTTCAAAGATTCGGGGAAAATGGAATGATCTCTTGTGAATATTCTACGTCTGCAAGAAATGTGAGTGAATGACAGAATGAACTCATCTTATCAATACAAGAATGGGAAAGACGGGATATTTTTCGCTTTGCCTCTTAGAATGGCCAGAATAGACAACAAATATCAGCAGAAAGATATTTTTTTCTATCTGATTCCAAATGTATTTTCCACGTATTTAGAATAAACTTTTTTGTCTTCCTGTCCAGTTCTCTGTTAATACATTGATAGAACTACTGAGGTTATTTATCTTCTGATTCTGTAGATGTAGAAAATCCTACCACTACATCCAAAGGATCTCAAAACATGCATAAAGAAATCAAACAAAGAAGAGATGTAGAAGAACACAAGAGATACGTGGTTCGGCATGATTACCTACGTCCACGGGATGAAAGGATGGTCTTATTACTAGTTTCCCGATTACAAGTTGTATGCTTTCTCTCTATACTCTTGGTGTACTCTCTTCCCTCACTTCTCACTTACCTCTCTAGCCCTATACATGATTCATATTTATAGCCATGAAATGGTGATACAACGACATTACAGTGTTGGGCCTAATACATCTTCCTTGATGCTCTCTTCGGGTGTCTACCCGATGCTTCATCCGATCTTCCCTTCTGCCCGAGTTGAAGCACCTGGCCGAGTGGTAGCTTCATCCGATGTTGCTCGTTAGGTGATGTTGATCGATGTCGCCTTTTAGGTTCCCGGCCGAGTTTTACTTTGACCGAGTCTTCCTTATCTCTTCACCTACTTTGTCAGAGCATTAAATGTCTTTCGAACCCGAGGATCGTCACATCAGAACTTTTTCTCCCCTTTCGCCTCGATCTCTTGACCTGTCTTCATTCCTCTTTTCTCGTGCCCAGATCCGGTGGGGTGATTCCGTGCTTTCAGTACTTCGCTTTATTTGGTACGCCCTCGACTGGGATGGCTCCACCTGTCCCTGTGGATTATTCACACCTACATTTATGCCCCTTCTTCCACTCGTGTAGTCGACACGTGGGGAAGAAACCGCCTCGTCTTCCCACGTCTTCTGGCCATGCCGGTTTCGCGCCATCTCGTTCCCCACCTTCTTCGATTGTCAGAACCGGTTCACCTTCCTCGTTCTGTTATCACGGGTGAGGTTTATAAGCCCGTCCCCTAAACTTTATTTTCTTTTTACACTTTCCTTTGCTAACTTCGCCTTCCCTTCTCTCTCCCTTCTCTTTTGCCTTCTTTCCCCTGCCATTAACTATCTTCTCACCAGGTTTCCTTCCTCCATTCTCCACTATCCTGGCGTCCCTCTCGTCTCTCGCTACCGCTGCAACTTCCGGTTCCGGCTGTATTTCGCCCCTCCTGCCGCTTCTCCTACTAGTTTTCATGGCGTCTTCAACTCCTTCGATGTCGGAAAGAAGGTGTGTGAGTTATGTATTTTCTGATGAAGACGGCGTATCACTTGATTCCCTGTTTGTTGTAGAGAGTCCTTCCAAGTATGATTACCGTGCTCTAGATTCTATCTTTCCTGATGATCCTTCTTCGTTTTCTTGTAGGGCTGACAAGAGGGCTGCTAAAGACTTGTCGGATGAGCAATACGTTCAACAGTTGAAGGATGAGTTCGATCTCCATGGATATGACGTCGGGCTCTTGTCAGGCCAGAAGGGTGTTCTGAAGAAAGATGATGTTTTGAGATTTCCTCATTCGGCCGAGGCGACCATTGTCACCAGGGGCCAGCTAGAGCTCGGGCCGCATTTCCCTCTATATGATCCTAGCCGCCGTTTTCGGCACGAGGCCCTTTCTAAGATTCGCCCGTGCCGCGCCTTGGCTCAGTGGAACGACAACACTTTCCGTATCCTGTCCGAGTGGGAGAAGCGTAGCCGAGGCGAATGTGCTCCTACCACTTGGTCTACCTACGATCCTTCCCAGGCGAGTGACTATACTCCCGCGGGCCACCGATAATTATCGGAGCGGGACTACCACCAATGGCGATCTCGCCGGGTTTGCTGCCAGCCCTCATCGCCATAAAACTCTTCCCGAAGGTGTTAAGAGACTTTTTTTGGATGAGGATCCTGAGGGAAAGGGTTCCAACAAGCATGCCCGTCATACTAATGACACGGCTTGGGATCGGGTTCCATTGGTTATTTCCGGTCCTCTTTTAAGTGGCAAATTTCCTCCTCCGACCGAATTTTATCCTTTCTGGGTAGTCAATGTTGATCGGGTAAGTGTATTCCCTGTCTTTCTAGCTTGATTGATTGGCTCGGGAGACTCGTGGGGTGATGTTTTAGTTTTGGTGTTTTTCAGACTAAGTCCCAGGGTGTTCCTCCGGGACTCTTGTTCATCGGAAGAGGGATAGAATTGCGGGGAGCCGAGGAGGAGACAGTGGAAGGTAACAAATATACTTATTCATTTTTTTTTATTTGACGTACATGTACGTGCCCTATTTGTTGCCTTGCATGGTTCTCGACATCGGCTCATGCACGTAAGGCGAGGGTTGACAAGGCCGGTGGTACTTCGGCGAAGGACGGTGAGGATCCCGATGATCGGCTACCTTTATCACATTTCCTGAGGAAGTCGCCTCAGAAGCCTTCTGATGTTTCGTCTACCCTTGTAGGTGAGAAGCCCAAGGGGAGGGGTAAGGAACCCAAGGAGGATGTGTCGCCCTGAGGAAACTGTGCCCCAGGAAGTAGCCGATGAAGGGATTGTTCTTGCCGATGGCGTTGTGTATGTTGTGTCTGATGGTGATGACGATGAAGGTCTTTTCGATGAAGAGGATGATACCCTTGGTAATGAAGAGGAGTCGGGACAGGCGGAGAAGTCGGGTGGTAGTGGGAACCTTGTGATCAACCGTGATGTAGAGAAAGTTGCTGTCGGGAGCGGGCCGCTGGGGACTTTTCCTTCCGTGGTTCCTAATTCGGGCAGCAGTACCTCCTTCACCGTCTCGGGCCCTATGTGCAACTCTCTCGGGGCACTTATTTCTCCCGATTTTGCCTCTCTGCCTGACGAGGAGAAGATTAATGTTGTTTCGTTGTATGAAGCTGGTCTGAAAAGTACCTTTGATCTGCTGGTGAGTTGAGTTGTTCGGGTGTCGCTTTCATATTTTTGGTAAGTGCTGACCATGTTGGTGCTGTTTGTAGGACATCAACTGCTCGTTGTTGAATGCTGCCCTCCAACGCAGGGAGGCCGCCGAAAAGGAGGGTCTTCGTCTCTCGTTACAGCAAGAACGCGAACGATCTCGGAAGTTGGAGAAGGAATTGGCCGAGACCCAAGGTATTTATTTTGTTTTCAACTAGTTATGATTGATCTTGTAGTGCCAATATCCTGAGCTTAGTACTCCCTGCCTAGCCGAATCTTCTAGTGCGGAGGCCCAACGCCGCAGTCGCGAGTCGTCGTTTGTTGAAAAGGGAAGTGAACATAGAACGGGATCACGTTTCGAACTTGCAACAGAGAATAGTTAACAAGGATGCTAAGATCGATCGTTTAGAGACCGATATTGAAGATCTTCAATCCAGGCTGCATCGGTACGAGACCTTTGAATATGTCCCCGAGGAAGTTGACAATCTTAGGGCGAGCTTAGCTCGGCCCAAGGTATAGCCACCGACAAAACATTGTTGGCCGACAATTTAGAGAGTCAGTGTGGTCGGCCGAGGCTTGTGTTCGAGATTTGCACGCAGATCGTCTCCGGGATCTTGGGGAGAGGGATGCCGAGAAGTGTAGCCGAGAATCCCTCGAGAGGCTTAACGAATCCAAAAAGGCTTCGAGGAGTTGGAGTGGGTTCGCTCTCAATTATCGGGTTTGCAAATAGCTCACTCTCTTACAGAGGGCCGAATGGAGTGATCACAAGAAGTACTGCCCCACTAATGAGTTTAATGAACAGCGATATCTAGAACTTTCTTCAAAGATTTCTTCTCTCGAGTGTAGCCTGTCTGAGTCTGAGGAAACCATTAGAGTAGTTGCCCCTTTGTTGGAAGGTGGTGTGCCCCGTATTGTGCTTTTCGTGTTGTTGTCTTAGTGCCTTTATTGTGTGACTGACCGTCCTTGTTGTTTTGGCAGCCGAGCAGAAGAAGGTGGTGTCGTTGGAAGAAGAGAATGCCCGGTTGAAAGGGAGGGAGGCTCAATTGCTCGATCGGGTGGCCTTCTTTGAAGCGGCGTCGGCGGCAGCTTAGCGCAGAATCTTGCTGCCGAAAAGGCGAAGTTTAATGATGAACTCGTCTCGAAGGTCAAGGCCGGTGTGAAGGCAGTGCTTGATAAGAAGCGGGCCGATGCCGCTGCTAAGAAGGCGGTTCCATGGCCTGTTCCTTCTAAGGAATGAGCATGTATTTTGTAGCGTTGCGTCGCTTTCTTACCCTTTCCTTTGGGCTGTAATTCGCTTGAACACCTTTAATTTCTCGTAAACTTTTAATGGGGTCTTTGCGTCGACTTATGTTTGTCAATGTTCTTGCTACCGACGTTGTTGTGCTCGTTCTTCGTTCTTATTTGACGATGTGTGGTTTATTTTTACGACCGTGTTGTGTATTCTCGCATGAATAGACGGGTTAATCATAAACGCCATTTTCGTCGAACGCACTCAACAAGGAGGATCATTGGGCCCAATGCCATGTCCTGATTGAGGTATCTCATCACCGTCTTTCGAGATCTAGTGGAAGGGCAGTTGGTCTTTCCTAGTTTCTATGGGATCGACATCCCAAGAAGTTATCGATTAATCTTCTTGGGCAAGTGATTTCGGCCACTTGCGAGAGAGCAATGTTGATCGCTCGATTGCCGAGTACTCATGCCTCGACAATCGGCCACCGGTTTCCAACCGCCAGGGCCCTTGGACTACCTCGGCACTTGCACACTGCCATCGCCCCGAGTTCGAATAGTCCGTCTTAGTGTAAGTCGCCCCGGCACTTGCACAATGCCATCACCCCGGGTTCGAAACGACCATTCAGACGCACTTGTCATATTTCCAACCCCACGCGGCCTTTCACGGAAATAAATGACAAGATATCTTACCTGGTTTCATGGATGATATAGCTTTAGTCGTGCAGCATTCCACGGTCGTGGCTCGGGTGTTCCGTCCGGCTTTAGTATCTTGTATGCCCCTTCTCCGACCTTCTCAACAATTGTGTAGGGTCCTCCCCACCGTGGTGCAAGCTTACCGCCCTTTTTGTCACGCTCATAACTGGGTAGATGCTTTAGTACCAACTGTCCTGGTTGGAATTCTCTGGGTCGAACCCGTTTGTTGTATTCTCGTTGGATCCTTCGTTGATAATTCTCCATCTTCTGCAGGGCCATCTCTCTTGTTTCTTCTAGATCGTCGAGTTTAGCCAAGATAAGATCTGCCGAGATGTTTCGCCTCCATGCTTCGGTCCTTGTGGTGGGTATCATCGCCTCTGTGGGCAGGATGGCTTCGGTCCCGTATGTTAACATGAAAGGTGATAGTCCGGTTGCCTCTCTGCGGGTTGTCCTATATGCCCATAAAACGTTGTAGAGTTCTTCGCACCATTCCCCATATTCCCCGTCCAGCTTTTTCTTCATGTTATCGGCGATAGTCTTGTTTGTGATCTCGGCCTGTCCATTGCTTTGGGGGTACAGGGGCGTAGACTTGCTCTTTCGGATGTTGTAAGTGTTGAATAAGCAGTCGATGTTCTTGCCTTGTAATTGTTTCCCGTTGTCAGAGACGATTGCTGCCGGAACCCCAAAGCGGCATATGATGTGTTCCCAGATGAATCGAAAAACATCTTTATCCCGTATGTGTTTCAATGGAGCGGCCTCAACCCACTTGGTGAAATAGTCGGTGGCTACAATTAAGTACTTCCTCTGTCCCGATCCGACATGTAATGGTCCCACGATGTCGATTCCCCATTTAGCGAAAGGCCAGGGACTGATGACAGAGTTTAATGTTACTACGGTGCATGTATCTTCTTCCCAAATTTTTGGCATTCGTCGCAAACGAGGGCCATGTGCTTCGCGTCCTCATTCATGTATGGCCAGAAGTATCCCATGGTTTTAGCTCGTGCCGCTAGGCTACGACCCGAGCTGTGGTTTCCCGCAGCCCCATAGTGCAATTCGTTGAGGATCATGTGCCCCTCCTCCTTACTCAGGCACTTTAGCAATGGCCCTAGATATGACTTTCTGTATAGGCGCCATCTCGAAGTTCGTACGCAGCGGCTTTGCTCTTGATCTTTTTGATCTCAGGCCGCCCCTTGGGCAACATTCCTGTTTCGAGGTATTCGTGAATCGGCTTCCTCCAATCATCGGCCCGATATTGGTCAGTAGTGGTCGCCGCGACTTGTGCGCCGATATCCGCGGTCTCGGGTACTGAAGGCATTAGGACCCTCATGATTCTGATACCTTCAATGCTTGAGTCTATCAACATGGAAGCAATATATGCTAGGCGTCCGAGTGGTGATTGTCCTTCCTACAGATGTGTCGAAACTTGATGCTCGGTGATCCGTCGATGTAGAATTGGACGAGCTCCCAGTATTTGTAGTTGAGGGTCATGTATGGCGTACTGCCCATTGATTTGCCGGAAAACCAGCTGGGAGTCGCTCGTAAGCCGTACTTCTTGGATTCCCATCTCCACTATCAAGCGCAGGGCATGTACTACCGCCTCGTATTCTGTGACATTGTTAGTTGCCTTAAACTCGAACCTAAAGGAGTTGACCATCTTTTTCCCCTTTGGCGTCGTGAAGACCAATCCCAAGCCCGACCCATCTTTATTGGATGACCCATCCACGAAAACCTCCCACCGTGTCGGGCTGCATGACTCGAGCAGGTCGGATGGGTCTTCTCGGTCTTCCTCCATTCCGTGTATGTCTTCTACTTCGTCTTCGTCGCCGAGGGGAAGTCTCGCCAGAAATCGCCACTCGTCAGTGCTTTTACCGTTGTTCTCATCTCGTAAACGATGTCGAATCGCTTTATTTGCGCACTCCACTTGGAGATCCGCCCCGACCGGTCGTGTCTTTGTCGAGCACCGACTCTATGGGGGACTTTGTAAGCACCCTAATTTTGTGGGTTTGAAAGTATGTCCGAAGCTTTCGCGTTGCAAACACTAGTGCTAATATCGCTTGCTCGATCCTCGGTGTAGTTCCTCTCTACCGGGCTCATGGTCTTGCTTATGAAATACACCGGCTTTTCTTCCCCCCGGCGTTCTTGACTAGGACCGCGCTGATGGAGTGACTAGTTGCCCCAAGGTATAGCGTTAGTATGTCCTCTGGCTCGGGTCTTTGCAACACTGGTAGACTCGCGAGATGTTGCTTGATCTTTTGAAACGCTTCTTCGCATTCCTCGGTCCATTTAAACTTCTCTCCTTTTCGTAGCGTCCCGAAGAAGTCCTTGCATTTGTCTGGACGATCGCGAAATGAATCGCCCCAAGGCCGCCAAATTCCCATTCAATCGTTGCACGTCTTTTTTACCGTTACAAGGCGACGGCATTTCCACAACGGCCTTGACCTTATCCGGGTCGGCCTCAATTCCTTTGTCGGTGATTATGTATCCTAAGAACTTGCTCGAGGTGACCCAAAAGGTGCACTTGGCCGGATTGACCCTCATCTTGTATCTTCTCATGGTTTGAAATATGCCTCGAAGGTCGTCGATGTGCTTGTCGGCCACCTTGCTTTTGACCAACATATCGTCCACATACACCTCAATGGTGTCGTGTATTTTATCTTCGAACATGTCTTCCACCAGCCTTTGATAGGTGGCGTAGGCATTTCTTAATCCAAATGGCATTTTGGTGTAGCAACACAAATCCTCTTGGTGTGAAGAAGGACGTATGTTCTTGATCTTCGGGGGCCATGGGTATTTGATTGTACCCTGAGTATCCGTCCATGAGAGTTATCGCCTTATACCCGACAATGGATTCCACTAGCTGATCGATGCTGGGGAGAGGGAAGATGTCCTTTGGGCACGCCTTGTTCAAGTCACTATAGTCTATGCAGATTCGTACGCCCCCATTTCTTTTAGGGACTATCACCATATTAGATATCCATTGTGGGTATTGAGCCTTCCGAATGATTCCCGCTGCATACAACTTCTTCAATTCGGCCTCCACCGCTGGTTGTAGCTCGGGTGCGATTCTTCTCATCTTTTGCCTGATAGGTTTGAACTTGGGGTCTATCCGCAGGTGGTGCGAGCAGACTTCCGGGTCAATTCCTTCCATATCGTGCATTTGCCAAGCGAATATGTCCATGTGCTCCTTCAGAAGGGTTATCAACTGCTGAGATTGTTCGCTTGTCAAGAGGGACCCTATCCTCACTAATCTTGGCTCCTCCTCGGTGCCCAGATTGACTTGTCGGGTTGGCTCTAGGGCCGAGAAATTTTGCTTTGGTTCGCCGGTTGTAGTCGGCTCCTGTGATTGCTATAAGGTCTCTTTCTCGCCGGTTTCATAGGTAGAAATGGCTTGCGACATTACCCTTTCTAGCTCCTCTCCGGCCTTCATTTCCTTAGACTTGTTCTTTTCTTGTCGTTTTCTTGACCGCCTCTCCTCATTCTGCTGGACGTCTATTTGCACGCACTGCCTTGCCGCCTGGGGATCGCCTAGTACCTCTACCACTCCTCGGTAAGATGGGAACCGCAATCTCTGATGATAAGCCGAGGCGACCCCTTTAATTCCCGCAAGCCAGGGCCGACCTAGAATTGCTTCGACGGTGACACGACATCGACCTCGCAAAAGGTGGTGAGTGTGTCAAGGAACCCCTCTCCGTCTGGAGACTCGGAGGGTGACTTCTCCCTTTGGTACCGTTACTTGCACCGTTGAAGCCGTAAATTCGACAGGTTGACGGAACCGGATATCATCGGACAACTCCATCCTCTTGAAAGTGTCGTAGAACAGTACTTCGACTGAGCTGCCGCTGTCCATTAATATCCTGCGGACCCCCCATTCCTCGATCAGTAGGGTTATTACTAAGGGGTCCCCGTGTACTTGGCCGTTCAATGGGACGTCTTTCTCCGAGAAGGTGATCGGCTGCATCATCCATGGTTCCATGGGTAGAGTCTTGGCCACACTGAGGATTTCCTTGCCTGATCGGTCCCTCTTATGGATTCTCGAGGTGATACATGTTCCCAAGTCGTACCCCTGAGTTGCCGAGTGTGATATGGTGTTACAGGCGAACTGGGTGTCGCAATTAATTCTTATCTGGTGCACTGGGACGTCTGGTT
Source organism: Papaver armeniacum (assembly GCA_023531295.1). Classification (NCBI taxonomy): domain Eukaryota; kingdom Viridiplantae; phylum Streptophyta; class Magnoliopsida; order Ranunculales; family Papaveraceae; genus Papaver; species Papaver armeniacum. The sequence goes on from JAJJWW010012459.1 coordinate 32,111, forward strand.
CAGCAGGTGTCGGCGATGTTTTGACGAAATGCCGTAAATACCCATCCCGGATCAGGTGCTGGATGATGTCTTTCACTTCCCTACAATCATTGGTTGAATGGTCGCGGAACTAATGATAGTGGCAGAACTCCGGGTGGTTCCTTGTTCCGTCGAACTGAATTCCCCGAGTCTTGGGATAACGGATGTCATTCCTCTTTTCGACTTTCTTGAACACTTCTTCCAATGGCGCATTTAGCGGAGTATAAGATCTTGGCTCGTGGCGAGGCTTCTTTCCTTTCTCGACCCAAACCCTTTTGTTCTCACCCTGGTGCTGGGCACCCGGCCTTTTCTCGGATCGTTTCGTGGCTTCTCGCGGGGTGGCCTCTTCTGCGGTGCTTGCTTCTTGTATTCCCCTATCTTGCGCTCCTTCCTGAATCTCCTCTAAGGCGATATAGTGCTCTTGCATCTTCCGGATCTCTCTTAGTGTCTTAGGCTTCTCCGTGTACATTGCCACCCAGATGGGATCCGACTTCCTTAGCGAATTCTCGAAGCCGAATATCTGTTGGTCGACCGGTGCTTTCCCTATATCCGTACATAACTTTCTCCATCTCTGTCCGTTAAAGAGCGCAACGGCTCCCCGAGTCTTCATGCCGGGGTGAACAACTTGTCGACTCGGGCCGAGCTATCTTGTTATGCATGTAAGTCTCGAGAAAGGTCTCCACCAAAATCGCATAGCTCCCAACGGATTTATCGGGCGGTGTAGAACCAACTCTTTGCCTCACCCTCCAAACTTGCCGGGAAGAATTTGCACATGACCACATCATGATTCTTCCACCAGTAGCAAGGACATGCCGTACATTTTGATGTGCTCTCTGCGCCTCGTGCCATCAAACCTAGATGGGAAGATTGGGCAGACATTTTGGTGGAAACGGAGTCCGGTCCAATTCCCCGGTAAACGGCGTCTTACGGGCTTCACTGATTACTTCGCTAACTTATCGTCCTCGTTATCTCCCGGTCGTTTTTAACCATCCGCTCGAGCCGCTCGATTTTTTGTTTGGTGGACGCGTCCCGTGTGCTCTCATTGGTCGCTTCTTCATCGGCCGAAGAATCCTCTACTGGCCCATACCCTTCTCTTGGCCGATTAGGGTCGGGTATGCGTTCTCGGCTCGGCGAGAGGGGTGGGGCGTTCCTCGGTGGAGTGTGGTTACTAGAGGCGCCTCGGCTCGATGATCCTCTCGACCCCGTTCTCCTGTTGCGGAGTTGGTAATTTTCGTATTCTAACGCTAGGTTTCTCCTTTGCAGTTCTCTCATTAGGTCTTCTTGTCTTCTTTGGCTTGCCAGTATAGCGAGTAACATCGGGTCGGTGCTCTCATGACTAGAGTGGCCATTCACTTGGTGTCCTGTTGTGTTAGGGGGTGCGGTTGGGGGTCTCGTAGCGAGAACGACAGGGGAGACGATCGGAGCTGCTGGGTGATCGACCGCCGCTGGGGGAACAATCGGAACTGCGGGGTGGTTAGCCGATGCTGGGGGAGCATTCGGAGCTGCGGGGTGGTCGACTGCTACCGGGGGGATGTCCCGATTGTGGTCCCCCCTTGCCAAGTGTACTCGCCTAAGCCTCTCAGCTTCTCGTTCTAGGTCTCGCTGGTACTCTGTCGGTTGTCTTTCTCTCCTTCGTTCCTCGCGTACTGTCTGCACTTCCTCCTCCTCCTCGGTATCCGATGCAGTTCTTCCATCTTCCATGTTGCCCTCATTCCTTGGCCCCATCTGGCTCGGGTTAATCCTCAACATCCCGGGTGGGAAATCGTCATCTCGGCCCAAATCGACCTCCTCGTCGACCGTAGTCATGCCTTTGATCAATGGCTGAGTCTCGCCCTGGTTGTTCGGTCGATGATCTTCGTGCCGAGAATCCGTGAGTCCTTCTTGCACACTAGATCCCGTGTGATCCGGTTCCTCAGATCCCCGCTCGTCCCGGAGGTACTCGCCATTACCTTCGATATCGTCCCTCGTTCCTCGGCCGCCTACCCGTTCGTACCTACGTCGGCAAAGGACACAACACTTACTTCGAACTGCTTTCGAAAAGGTTAAGGATGAAGTACAGCAGTTCAGCAGTGCAAGGTGGGACAAGTTTTTATAGTACACTTCCATTTACGCTAGTGTGTTGGTCTCAGCAGTCAAGTTGTTTTGGCCATAAAGGACAATTTTCAAAAAGCTGTCCCGACACATCGCTTTCGGTACTTTCCCTATGCATTAATCATTATTTGTCCCATCATTCCCTGCACCAGAAGTCATTGACCACCCGTACATTAAATCAGAAGATCTCTTTCTTGGCGACGATGGATAGTAACGACGACCCTCAACAACCGTTGTGCTGATGGTCTTCCCACAGAAGTGAACCATGGGATATTTACAGTTTTCTACTGATGATGTGGGGCTTCCAGTGTAGGATCAAAATGATATTCGGCTAACGAACCGCTCACTATAATCCTTCCAGCCATGGTTTCCGAAGACCGGACTCAACGATTCTGAGCTAGTCTTGCTTCTACCATTATTGTACTTTGCTTAATTTGTTAATAAGAAGGGTTTAGACGGCGAAGCGAGTAAATGAAGGCAAATGTAACGATATCTATCCTTAAATCATGGAGGTGATCTCTAGATGCTAAATCTAGCGACCTATGCGCTACGATCGTTAGAATCTTTCACTTAGCGTCAGCTATCCTTAATAGATGTTGATAGGAGATGTCGAATCTCTCTTTTAACAAGGTCTGAAACGATAAATCCCGGCGAGATGGGGTTTCCTTCTAGCTTCTACCAACATCGAAAGATGTTATTTTGGGAGCTCGCGGATCTTCCAACAACTCGCTGGGGTATCTTAAGCAAACAACTTATCTTATTGAAACAGTCTTGACGACTTTGTTTAAACGAAAGACATGTCTTACGAGGGAAGCAAAGACAATAAACATGAACACAAAGCGGATTCACAGCAAACTCGATAAGGTTTTGCTAAGAAAGGAAAGATAAAGAGCAAGAATCAAACTCCGCAAGGTTTTGTTAGGAAAACAAAGATAAAGAGCAAGAATCAAACTCCGCAAGGTTTTGTTAGGAAAACAAAGGTAAAGAACCAAAAGAGTTTCTCTCTTAGCGTCAACTAGCACACAAAGTGGCTTAGGAGCTTGGATTTTCCTCTTTTGGTAACGATCTCAAGGTATCCGAAGATGTTATACGGTCCCCTTAGTCGGCGCCAGAATGTAGATGTAGAAAATCCTACCACTACATCCAAAGGATCTCAAAACATGCATAAAGAAATCAAACAAAGAAGAGATGTAGAAGAACACAAGAGATACGTGGTTCGGCATGATTACCTACGTCCACGGGATGAAAGGATGGTCTTATTACTAGTTTCCCGATTACAAGTTGTATGCTTTTCTCTATACTCTTGGTGTACTCTCTTCCCTCACTTCTCACTTACCTCTCTAGCCCTATACATGATTCATATTTATAGCCATGAAATGGTGATACAACGACATTACAAAGTGTTGGGCCTAATACATCTTCCTTGATGCTCTCTTCGGTGTCTACCCGATGCTTCATCCGATCTTCCTTCGCCCGAGTTGAAGCACCTGGCCGAGTGGTAGCTTCATCCGATGTTGCTCGTTAGGTGATGTTGATCGATGTCGCCTTTTAGGTTCCCGGCCGAGTTTTACTTTGACCGAGTCTTCCTTATCTCTTCACCTACTTTGTCAGAGCATTAAATGTCTTCGAACCCGAGGATCGTCACATCGTAACTTTTTCTCCCTTTCGCCTCGATCTCTTGACCTGTCTTCATTCCTCTTTTCTCGTGCCCAGATCCAGTGGGGTGATTCCGTGCTTTCAGTACTTCGCTTTCTTTGGTACGCCCTCGACTGGGATGGCTCCACCTGTCCATGTGGATTATTCACACCTACAGATTCAATTCCGTTTGGAGTATATCAGAATTGTTGAAAACGGCCAGTAGACTATTGTCCTCAATTGAATCGTCTTCTTCTAATAAAAAAAAAGTTTTGCTTATCGATCCCCGGAGCAATCTTGAAGTGGTCGGTCATAGATCGAGTGTTGTGGTAAATAATCCCTAATGTTCAGGGAAGTAGCATTTTTTTTTAGTTTGTTATCGACTCCAGGAGAAACCACCAGCAGACGCACTGCTCATAGGGGCGTACTAGTTTGTTTGCGGGTGTACCATTCTAAAGATATAACAAGTTGTCTTATACTAGAAATAATTACGGCACCGCATGAGACTGAATAATTCTTGGTCGTAATATTATTCATGACTACTGAAATTTTGATGAATCGTGTTTGTGAATCTTATGGTGCTGTGAACTTATGTTAGTCCAGCCATACCAATTTTATTTTTTGATGCATTTGATATGGGCTAAATCAATAAGAACACCCGTGCAATTCTAAAATGTAGTGTTTCTTCAATAGATATTTTTTAAGAAATTACCTGTATCGTAACGGCACTGCTTACGACTGATGTAAAAAAAATTTCAGCCTTTTAATAGTTCAATTCCGAGTGAGTTCTCTATTTCGTTTCAAGACAAAATAATGTGGACCTAATAAAATTAGCCATATACATCACCAAAAATCCAACAACCAAATTATTCAAGTAATAGTGTAAATATGTATATCACTTCTCATCATATTCACCTTGCCACCACTAAATCCAACTAAGTAAATATTTTATACTTTAAACCATTACCTCTACTTATTTTTAGAATTTAATATTTCAATTAATATTTTGAGTTATGAGGTGATCAATCAATTAAAGGTCAATAAATTATGTTCCATAATGGAAGGAGGTTACAAACACCATGGCCGCTAGATGTCTTTGGCTAGGATGAGACTGGGATCGTCGGATCACCTGTTTGTCTCTCAAAATGTTATCCATCCGTCCAAGCTCAAAAACCCCTTCTGTTTTGTATTATAGATAGAATTTAGTACACCCCCTATTAGTAATCTTGAATAGACTTGGTTAGTCAGTTCCTATTTTATTTCCTATTTCTCGGCATTCGTAAAGGCTATATAGCCATCTCGTTTTTCATTTGAATAGTATAAAATCCTTCCCTTACATTCACTGCTCTAGATTTGGCATCAAAGCTGGATCATAAACCCGTTTCTGAGAAATAGTATAGTGTGAGGGTTTAGTCAGAGTGTGAGTGAATCTTTCAGTGTGAGAAGCTACAATTTTTCTTTAAGTGAGGAATTATGAAGATGGCAGCAGAGAGCAATTTTGTGCAACAATCAAAGTGGAGAATTTTCTATGACCATTGGTCTACTGAAAGTGAAAAGCTCAAGTGAAAGAGATTACTGATGCAAAGTTGAAAGATTTGAAAGTGAAAAATTATCTTTTCCAGGCTAATGATCGAACTATCTTGCAAATTATTCTGGACATGAGATCATCTAAAAGTATTTGAGATTTATTGAATCAAGGAACTGATCGTGTACAATGTGCACAACCACAAGCTCTCAAAAAAGAGTTTGAGGTTCTTCATATGAAAGGTATTTTTGGATAGCTTTACTTATAGACAATAAGATGAGACAACATAGGAGAAAGATTATTGATGAAGATGTTGTTCAGAAAATATTAAGATCAATGACTCCAAATTTCGACTATATAACAGTATGTTAAGTGGAGGAGTACAAATATCTTGGTACTCTTTCAATAGATGAGTTGCAGAGTAGCTTATGGGTGCATAAGAAACGCATGAATGCTAACGTTTAAGAGAAGCAAGCTTTAAAGGTTATATATGGGGAATTTTAGAGAGGAAAGGGACATGGTAGATTTTTTTTTTTTTTTTTTTTTGAGAAGAAAGGATATATATTGAAAAGAAAAAGAAAATATTTACAAGAGTTTAAGAAAAACTTAGTCCGAGAAAAAAAAAGATTTACAAGGAAATTACATCCTCCCAGTTATGCACTATTTGATTGAGCGAATATCCCTTGAAAATGTCAGAGTCTAAACTCCATAAGCATATGTCTGTTTTAAAAATGAAAATAAGATCATCTTTCGTCCTTGCTCTACCTTCATGAACCCTTCTGTTACGCTCTAACCAAAACTCCCAACAAATAGCAAATGGTAGGATCTGCCAGACAATCATTCTTCTGTCAGACGATCTTTGCACTCCCCAACTCAAAAGAAAAGACTGAAAAGTTCTTGGCATTACCCACATGACCTGTATAAACGAGATGAAGTAGTTCCATATATGTCGAACCCATCTACAATCCGTGAAAAGATGCTCTAGTGTCTCAACTGCACTGCAAAATAAACATTCTATTGACGAAATAACCACACCCATATGCTGCAGCATATCTCTAGTATGAATCAAATCATGCATAGCTTCCCACATAATGAAACACACTTTAGGTGGAACAAACTTATTTTCCAAAACAGTATATCCCTCCCAATCATCACCAAGCATAGCTAGTTTCCTGAGTATTACATTTGTTGTTGCTTCACCTTGAATTTCGTCATCTCTCTCAAGAGTTAAAGATGTATTCCTCCTCATATTTAATATCCAAAAGGTCAATTCTCTCAGTCGGGTCCAACTCTCTTGTAAACAACAGGTTCAAATTGAGATAAAAAATGTCTGCAATAGCTGCCTTCTTCTGTCTACTAATCATATATAATCTAGGATATTTTTATTTGAAACTGTAATTCCCCATCCACTGGTCCAGACAAAACCTTACGGTTCTCCCGTTGTTTACCTTCACAGTAGCCGTATCATGAAAGTCATCTTGTACCTTTAATATCTCATACCACATGCTCCTGCCCACTGAATCGTTAACCTACAAGGGTAGTAAAAATTCTGCATCTGCTCTTGTTTTTTTTGGCAAATATTTTTTCTCCATAAGACCGTTCTATCTTAGCTATACCTATCATGCCATTTAGCTAGCAATGATCTGTTTACCAATATAATATTTCTTATCCCCAACCCACCTTTGCGTCTTGGTTTACAAACCTTCTTCCATGAAAGCTAACTCATTTTCTTGTTGTTTTCGTCTTCACCCCACATAAACTTCCTCATAATTGTATTGAGATTTTTCTCAACTGAAATAGGCACGTAGTAGAGAGAAAGGAAATAAATTGTCACACTCTCCAACGAGCTCTTTATCAATGTTATCCTACCAGCCTTATTCAGAAACTTACGCTTCCATGATGCTAGTTTCTTTTGCATTCTGTGAATAACCACCTCCCAGATAGCCACGCTTCACTTAGAAGCACCAATTGGCATCTCTAATAAATGATGGGAATAACATCAATTTTACAACCCAACTCCATAGCCAACTCCTGCACCATTTCGTCCGCTCCTATGATAGTCATAGAACTCTTCTCCAGATTTAATTTAAAACCAGTTAGCACCTCAAAAAGCATTAAAATAATAAGAAGTCTTCTTACCTCCATCGTGGTAGCGTTAAGGAAAATAATAGTATCGTCAGTGAACTGTAAATGTAACACAACAGTTCTACCCTCCGCTACTTGAAAGCCACTTAATCTCCATGTTGTTACAATCTCATTAATCAGAATTGATAAAACTCACCACTAGAAGAAAAAGGAACAATGTTAATGGATCGCCCTGTCTGATTCCTTTTGTAGGATGAATTCTAGAGGTATCCTCCATTCACCAATATCGAGAACTGTGCACCCATTACACACCACCGAATCCAAGAGATCCACTTATCCCCAAAACCATTCTTACACAAGATAGAAAATAGAAAAAACCAGCTGACATTATCGAACACTTTTTCCATATTGTTTGTACACTAGATGCCCGGATTCTTTTGCCTCAACCTGCTATCTATGCATCCATTGGCTATAAGAATACCATCTAGAATCTGTTTGTTCTTGATGAAGGCACCTTGAGTATTCGAGATTACACTTGGCATTACCATTTTCAATTTCTCCGCAAGTAACTTGGAAACAATCTTGTAGAAGCTACTGATGAGGCTTAAAGGTCTTTAATCTTTTGGAGTAGCAGATCCCTCCTTCTTAGGAATTAATTTCAAAAAGACATATTTAGTCTCAAATCCAACTTACTTTTAGAAAAGAATTCGTTAATAGCGGCCATAATGTCACTCTTCAGCGTACCCCAGCAAGCCTTGTAAAACTCAAGATTATAGCCATCAGGGCGTGGTGCTTTGTTTGCACCACACTTCTTAATCGCTTGCGCAACTTCTTCTTCGTCAAAATCTCCCTCCAGCCAGCTTTTTTGATTATCGTCAATGCGCTTAAACTCCTTATTCTCAAAAGATAGAGCAACAATACTAGTAGTTGTAAACAATCTAGTGTAAAACTGTTGAATCTCCAATTTAATTGCCTCCTAAATGAAAACATTTATACCTCATATCTCCATTTTGGTTATCAAATTCCTTTTCTTCTAAGCATTCGTAATCTTGTGAAAATATTTCATGTTTTTATCACCCTATTGAAAGCCTTTTATCTTAGCCCTTTGATGGGCCATTCTAGCCTTATTTATCTTCACCTCGTTTAGCTTTACCAACAAGTCAGCTCTCTCCACAATTTGTTCCCTAAACAAAGCACCTGATTCTTTAGTTATATTAAGAGTTTTGACTTTATCCAACAACTCGTCCTCTTGCTTTTTAACCTGGCAAAATACATCTTTACTCCAAGTCTTGATAAAAAAAACTTAAGATTTTGTAACTTTCTAAACATAACGTAACATGGTATACCATTAAAATTTATGCTTTCCACCAAGTGTCCACTAATTTAATAAAGTCTGGATGTTTCAACCAATAGTTTTCAATCTTGAAACACGTACAATTCCGAGGTCCAACAGAAAGTTCAAAAAGAATTGCATTATGATCTGAGAAAGTTCTAACTAATGCAGTCTGAGTTGCATTGCTAAACTTAGAGTCAAACTCCATACAAACCAATACCCTATCTAGCCTGCAAAGGATTGGTCATCATGCTTATTACTCCAGGTAAAAGATCCACCATTTAAGGGTAAGTCAATCATCTCCTGTAAGGCAATGAAATCATTCAAAAAAGCCATATTTCTTATATCTCCGCCTGGTTTATTCCGCTCATCATCACCCCTTACTGTGTTAAAATTCCCCATCAAACACCATGATTCAGCCGACTAATTTTTAACTTCCGTAAGATCATCCCAGAAATTATCTCTTACATTGTATTCACAAGGTGAATAAGCATTCGTTAGAATAAACTTGAAGTCATCCCTCTAGAATCTGAAAAGGATAGAGATGGAATTGACACCCATTCTGAAAAGGCGAGGGTACCCAAATATACCTCAAGCTAAAACTTTTACTACCTATAAGTCCATTCTCCGAAAGTGATTGTCTATGGACTGAGTCGAGACAATGCAACTAATCGGTTCACACTTCGTGTGATCATCTATGGATACGAGATCGAGACAATACAACAACGAAGTATGCTTACTTGATAAAAAGGTTTGGACTTAACCAAACACAATAGGATTGCTTATCAATTAAATAGGAATTAACGTTTGTGTAATTTACTTTAATTATAATAAAACAATTATAATGCGGAAAATAAAAGTAAATGACACATCAAGATTTTGTTAACAAGGAAACCGCAAATGCAGAAAAACCCCGGGACCTTGTCCAGAATTGAATACTCTCAGGATTAAGTCGCTACACAAAATTAAACCAACTTCGTATAGTTGAGACCAAGCAACTAAACCTATAGTTCACCTAGTTCCGTCTGTATTCCCACGCCTCCAACTTATGAATAAGTCACGTACTTGGAACAATTCCTTTGGTTCGTATTCCAAACAATAAAGGAACAACAAATCTGTTTGGTATCAACTCTCTTCAACCAAGTGATGTGAGTTCGACAAAGGCTCTTTTGTTTATCTCAATAAACTCCTTCGTCATGTTCTTAGATCTATCTTATTCTCAACTACCAAAGGTAATTGTTAAGATTTTGCAATCAATACTTTTAATCACAAAGAATTGTATTGATGCCGATCTACACAACTAATCAATCCAATATATCACAAGGATAAACCGATTATAGTTGGATCCTCTTATACCGAAACAAGTATTGTGCACACCAAAAATTATGAACCCCAAATAAGAAATCTTCAATATCTTCTTTGTCTTCAAATCTTCTTAGATCTTCAATAAACACCTGCACACAACAACTTGAATCTCTTGTGATCAATCATGCACAGAACGGAGTCTGTTAACAATGGATTATCACAAGATCGTCTTTAAAACTAACAACAGTCTAAAGATCCATGTCGAAACTTCGATCTAGTTTGAGTGAATCTTATATCAGAAGAGAAGATTCTAAAGCATAAACAAACTAGGTGAAATCAAAGTTCAACCACCGTTAGTCAATCAAATCAATCGAAAACACAAGATAAACCGCAATTATCTAGTTTCCCACCAACGGTACTAATAGAGCTTCTCAATCCCAAAGAAGACTTTAAACTCGAGCTAGCAGAAGAGATTTCGCCTAATTAGGTTACTCCCTCTCCGAATAGGCGGCTACCTGTAACAACACAACCGAGGAAGTTTGCTGTTACGAAGGATAGATTATTGAACTTGGCCCTCCATTTAGATGGAAAGTACATTGTGATAGATATTAACAAGAAACAATATAGAGGAAATAGAAAAACACGGTTTTTTGTTCATCAGATTTGATTTTCACGATTGAAGAAAAACACAATGCTATTACATTATATTTTTTTAAGAAAATAAGAGATCAATTCATCCAAATTTGGAAGAATCAGTTATTTTAATTGGGATTTATGGCTTGTTTTTGTTGAGGAAGACTACCATAAGGTAGAACCTGTTCATTTTTGTAAAGGACAATAATAAGGAAATCGCACATTCTTAAAAGAAATTAAAAAAAGAAAATGAGTCATGTTATTAGGAGGGAAAGAATGTATCGAGTAGCGAAGAAATTTGGTTAAATTCGGATTAATGCTCGGTCAATGAAAAATCCAAGGAGAAGAAATAAAAAATTATAATATACCTGCCTTGCCCTTATTAACTTAGCTATTGTTATCCGTTTCTCCCTCCCAAGACTATATTGTTGTTTATCTGCTTCGCTTAGAAAACCTAGTTTTTTCCATTAAAGGGATGGATAATGATTGAGTAACCTCATCTCCTTTGTCGGAGTCCTAAATGTGATTACTATTTTGAAAAATTATGGAAGACTACTCAAATGTAGTGTATTTAATAACTTGGTGGTGCATTGCACTGTATATGCCACATCGAATGATGTGGGTATATAAAATGATTAGTTCGCATAAATTGTGGGTTTTCCGCCAGGAGGAAATGCAGATTTTCATTTAACATACTGAAGTCCAGTTATAAAAGAGGGGTTTTGAAAATAAAATCAAGTGGGATTGGTGTGATCATTCTTGTTTTTCTCCTCTTTCGTGTGATGTGTAAAATACAAATCTATCAGGAGCTCGTTTTCTTTTTTTATTATCCACTTTGTTTGTTTTGGTTATCATACCTCAACAACTTAACTATTAGTAAGTATTAACATTAGTATAAAGAAGAAGTGTTTCTTCTTAATCTTATTTAGATTCTCCATTTCGGGGAGGTGAAACTCAATTATGATGCAATAAATTCTGTACAACATGTTAAAGGTACCACAAGCCCAAACTACCGATTTGTGAATAAAGTTGCCTTAGAAGTGTTTATGAGAATTACATCAAAAGCGAACATAATCATGTAGGACAGTTCGTGACCTTCTTTTAAACTCAAACCGATAGGTGTACAAACCATAGGCAATTCACGAAGTCAAGCCATAGGGGGTTTGACAACCTTCGCTAGTCGTGAAGTCGGGTCATAGGGGTTTCCAACCGGGTCTGCAAACCTTCTTCACATCCCGACCTCGATGTAAAGGGTTCGCAAATCGGCTTGCAAACCTCTAGTTCTCTAATTTCATATTCATTAGGTAACACATACAAGTATGTGTACATTGCACAAAACAAATCTATATCTCTCATAATAAGATTTTAAACGATTCCAAATAGCCATAAAAAAAACATGCAAGATAAGCTTGAACGTTGTTCCATAAGATTGGAAAATTTCTAAATGATCTACTTGAACAAAAATATTTCGTGAACAATAAATTATTCTAACTATGATTGCTAAGGATCTAAAACATCCATGGTTCTAATCATTTTCGAGAGTTTAACCAAGATAAGCTTGAACTCGAAATTTCTTCTTTGCAAGAATCTCATATTTGATATTTGGTAGTATTAGAAGTGGCAGTTGGTTTTTATGAAATCATGACGACAATGTTCCATAAGATAGAATGGTACAATTATAAACCACATATATATATAAAATATATGATGAGTGGAAAAAATAGTGACATGCCTTCACATAGTTCCTCTTTATAAAGGTTAATTAATTTAGAACTGTATTTGTTGATGAAGTTCTCGTATCTTATAATCAATTCAAAAGAAATAGTTTGAAAGAAAAGAAAAAATTTCATAGTTTTGTATTGATGAAAATCAATATTCTCTTTTTGTTCTTCAATCTTTAATCTTCGATTCGGTGGTTGGATTGTTCAATGATGTCAATCCAACGCGATACTCAACTACCATGTTCTAATCCTAGTCTCGAGACTTGACTTTCGAGGATTGTTGATGATTATAAATCAATATATAGTTTTGTACATATAAACATTAACAACAAGATTGAGATGGAAAAACTTGCGAGTTCGACCGAGGGATGCTTTAAAGATTAAGTCTACCATGAATATGTAAAGTGGTTGGACCACTAAAAACGATGGTTTACTAAACAGTTTTGTAATACGAATGCTACTAAACTGACTAAAATTGACATTGACATTATCAATCTCATTCCTACCACCATTAGTATCACTGATAATGATATTCTCACTGTTGAACCCGAGGCTCATGAAGTCAAAAGTATCATTTTTAACAAGGAGATTGATAAGGCTCCTGGTCCTATTGGTTTCCCACCAAATTTATTCCAAGCCAACTGAGAGATGGTTGGTGAGTACATTGTTCACATGGTCTAACATTTTTTCAATTCTAGTTTTCTGTCAAAGAAAATCCATTCGACTTTCTTATCTCTCATACCAAATATTGAAACATCAACTTTTACTTTCACTGGAGACTCATATCTTTATGCAACACCACCTATAAAATAATTTAAAACTGCTTTCCAAAAGAATGAATCCTTTTCTTGCCAAAATTGCACCCTCATTTTAATCTGATTTTATTCCTAAATGCCAAATCTTTTAACAATACTGTCAGTGCTCATGAGATCATTTATGATATGTGAACTAGAAGAGGGAAAATGGGGTAATCGGTGTTATGGGTATAAAAACCGTTGTGGCTAAGGGTTTTGATAGGTTTGATTAGAATTTTTATATGGATGTGATGTATAAAATGGAGTTCTATGATAAATAGTGCAATTTAGTTTATCAGTTTATTTGTACTACCAACCTTGTTGTTCTGGTGAATGGGGTTCTTGAGAAGTTTTACAATCCTTTAAAGGTCTAAGAAATGAGGCCCTCTTTCTCCTTACTTACTCCTATTCTGTGTGGAAGCTCTATTTTTCCATGTTCAAAGTCTTGGTGTAATTATTGGTATGGGGATTTCTAAAGAGGCTCATATTAGTCATCACTTTTTTTTCGGTGATTGCAAGGTCTTCTGCAATGTTAATATGGTGGAATCTAAAAATATTTGTATACTCTTTTCAAGAATATTAGTTAAATACTTTTGGTCAACTTATCAAATGCATTAAATTTGGTATTTTTTTAGCGGGAATACTTTAAAAGGAGTGCAACTTTGTGCACCCTTGGTAAACCATGGGTGCACATTCCACCCATCATCGTAGGCTGGACACCTAACCCTGGTTATCCATCATGTTTATAGCTTTTCCTAATAAAATAAGGAATTTACATGGGGACTCGTATAAATAACATTTTGGATACTGGACTCAAATTATCTAAGTTTATATGTCTCTCTCATAGTCTCATTTCTCTTTCTTTTATTTACATCTTATGACGAGTATCTCTCATATATTCTTTTAACATATGGAAAACTAAGCAGAAGCTTCATCTCCATTCTCGAATGATTTCATGAGATCCATGCTTCCAGATATACCCTATACATAACAAGAATGGATGAATAAAAAAAATATGAGGTTGATTTAGTTTCATATATTTATGAATTATCACATGATTATGCAGTTTATTTCATTATCTTACCTGTGATCAACATTTCAAACATATGGTCGGTTGTCAGCCGAGCAAAAATAATTTCACTTTCTCACTCTACTAAATATAAATGAAGTACGTGATAAGAAAGAGTTCGTTCCCACAGAGAGGCTTTTGTTGTTATAGAATTTCAGTTTATTAGTAACCAAGGGGGATTTTTGTTTTATCTAAGCAATAAAAGTAATTGAAAGCAATAAAATAATTTGAATAATCAATAAGGAGAAGATATTGGTTACGTGATAGTATCATTCACAAACATGTATTTATCATCAATGACTAAAATTGGTATTTTAATCTCTCATTTACTAAAAGTCCTAGGATACCTTGATCACAATAATATCCCGCTAATTCCCTGATTTCATCACAACCACATTAAAAGATGTATATGTGAATTTGATAGACGCATTTATGTGTCTATATTAGTCTCATTATCTCAGTAATCTTAGTACTCGATTTTGCGCTTATTTTGGTATTTTATGTCTTTGTAGGTGTTTTTGGAGAAATAAGCTTTATGCGGGAAAATTGGCTCGAAAAAGTGGTATTTGCGCTCGTGAGAGAAAATTACTATTCGGACCCCTCATTTGGATAAGGGGCACCTCATTTACTAAGGGGCGACCACTTGCTATTCGCACCCCAGGACTGGATAAGGGGGGTCATCTTCTCCAAATTTTAAAAGAAAAATGGCGGGAAAATTTTGTGTTTTAATGGCAGAATTAGGGTTGATGATTTGGACCTCTTTTAACGAGATTCAATTGTTGATTTTCACGGGATTGATCTGTAAGGACTAGACAGGCTATCAATGGGTGTTACATTCAACCGAGAATTGGCTGGATAACCCGATTGATGCAAAACAGAGGAGGGAAATATCACGTTCAAAAGGCTGGTTATTCCCTGCGTATTCTCTGAATAGGATTTTAGACGAT
Organism: Papaver armeniacum; assembly: GCA_023531295.1. NCBI lineage: Eukaryota > Viridiplantae > Streptophyta > Magnoliopsida > Ranunculales > Papaveraceae > Papaver > Papaver armeniacum. The sequence continues at coordinate 47,267 of JAJJWW010012459.1, forward strand.
ATTTCATTCGATTTTCTCACGGATTTGGATTAGTATGGCCCTCTTGCAACAAAACATGACGTGTACACGTATTGGTTTCTGAAAAGGAAGGAAATTTCCATGTATGATTCGTCAAAACAGGGAAAGTGAGAAGAAGAACTGCGTGCTCTGGTTTGACATTTTGGAGAGTTTCAAGGGTTAATTTGCTGCGATATTCTTGTTACCTATTTACCATGATGAGTGACGTGATTTGGGAGATTAAAAAGGGACCAAATCTTCGTGAATTTGGTATTATCCGAAAACAGGGAAGTGGAGTTTTTCTCGGGAGTTGGTTATTGTGGGAAGTTACGAGTAAAACAAAACATGCAAGATATCCTCCCTATGATCTCATTCTATATTTGCAAATCCGAACAACCTAGAATCTGTGATTGACGCGTAAATAAGAAATAAAAATGGAAATAATATCATGGCTTGCCGTGGAGGAAAAGACGAGATTTTTCTTGGTATTTTTGGTTATTGTGTCTATATAAGGTGCTCGGGTATTGCAGAGGAAAAAGGGGGATTTGGGGGTCGGTACAGAATCTGCAGGTGGAGTTGCAGAGAAGACAAGAAAGTGCAGAGTCGTTTTCTGCACTTTCTAAAAAGAAAAAGAAAAAGCTGAAGAACATTAGACGAACGGAAACAGTCGCATTTTTGCTACAGCATAAAAGTATCGTTGTTCTACAATATTAGAACTTGTAACAAAGAACCTCTCGTAATTTGACCAATCGTTACAAATTATTTGTATTATTAATTTCTTCATTAAAAACACCTATTGAGCCATGTTTCTATATTTTGAGCGTGTTTTCACCATGAAGAGCTAAACCCCAACACTGGGACAACGGAGGAAGTTGTATTTCATCCATGTGGTAATTTAGTTAATTCTTTATTTACTTTTTGCACCGATTTTAATTGAATTAAGGTTTCTATTAATTACATGTGACTTTGTTTGATGGAGCATGCTTAGTCCTATGGATTCTTGACGCGCCATGCTTATGATCTACAAGTAATATTTTATGGAATCTACCTTTGGCAAATGAATAGAGTATTTCTTTTGTTTGAGCTATAATTGCCTAGGATTAATTCATGAACCACTTGAATGTGGAAAACAGTGGAATCCTAAGTCCCAGTTTCTCTCGATATTTGTGACAATCCTTTGTATATATTTCTTTATTTTTATTATTAAGTCTGAAATCGAATCTCATCAAGTCCGAGTTGAACGAACTTTTACTACCACTTTACAAACAACTTAAAAATTACATCAATTTTTGGCGCCGCCGACGCGGACTTATATTTAGATTTGTTTTAGGTTTATTTTTATTTATTTTTGTTCTCTTTTACGCCTTTGGTATTTTTTTGATTCTTTTCAGATTTGGAGCGAAGATACAAGGAAAGAACAAGTGCTATAAAAGGAAAGCATCGCCAAAGAAGGAAAGAAAAGAGGAGTCCAAGGAGTGAAGAAGATTTTGTACATATTTATTTTATTTAGACTTTATTTCTTTTTATTTGTAGAAACTTTAAATAGGGTTTCATTGTTGTAATTTTTCTTTTTATTTTTGGACACTTTTTGGACTTGGACTTTATTATTATAAACCCTAAGGAACGGTTAAAAATTAAATATAAACTGTTTGCAGGGAAGGACGACAGTTACTATACTGTCTCGGCCCCTCGGGTTCGTACACTGACATAGGAGTCCGTGGCCTGAGTCGACTTCAACGGTTCATCGCCCGTCCGGTACGGAGGTAAGACTCTATCCACCCACGAATCCCCTGTCTGTGGGTTTTATTTTGTGTGACAACTCACACCCCTGCAATAGAATGTCGAACTGGTATTACAATAGCCAATACAACGAATTTCCGACTGAGTTTCAAAATGGACGTTACTACTTTGACCATAATGCGAATAGTGGTTGGGAACATCAGCCTTTTGAAGGTTATGATCCATACCATGGTGAGCCCAATTACTATCCATATGCCCACCAGTCATACGAGCAAAATTCCTCTCTACTAGAGTTCGCACATAAGTTAGCCGAGTCAAAGACAAAAGTTACTTGAGTCGACACGTAGTTCATCTCGAGATAAATAACTTAGTTATGACGAAAGCAATGCAACGTGTGAACCTTCTTTCCTATATAAAATCAGGAAGTCATGTGAGTCGACTCGAAAATGTTGTTAGAGGCCCAGGAAAGAACTGCTCAAGATAGTCTTAATTTCCAATATAGTGTTTCCAATATTACCTTTGAAAATGAGGATAGTTATTTGCATAATCAAGATGACGAGGATAAAATTGGTAACACTACTTGTTTAGATGAGGTTCAACCATTTTCATGTTATTATAATGATGATTATGATGAGGATAGTCTTTGATGAAGAATTTGAAATAAGTAGGCATAGTGATCAGGAATTTGTTACTCCAATTGAGCTTAATAATAATAATGTTTCTAGTTCAAATCCAAATAATTTTAATAATTATTCACATATTCAAAAGGACGAGGATTTGACTAGAGATACCCCCGTTTTAGACGATGTATTATTTCCTTTTGATTACGAAGCTACTAATGGTTTAGAGGAACGAGTTTCTTTTGAGAGTCTAGCAATTTAGAAACATTAGTCTTAGACAAAGAAAATGAACTCGTAGAGATGAGTGAGGATGAACCTGACTTACAAGAATCAATTGACCATTTTCAGGAATCAAATGACCTTAAAATTAGGGAAGTTGTGACTAGTCTTTCTAGAGACACTGAAAACTCTAAGTTTGGGGGTGATTATCATTCTCCATGTGCCTTAACTCTTAGAAAGGTCCCTCACTTGGGACTTGACATATGTGCCTCAACCATTTTAAAAGATTATCTTCATACACGTTTTCCTCGAACCTAGTGATGCCCATAGGGAAGTTCGGTTGTTAGAAACCCATCCTACGGTTGATGTGGTTAGCCCTGTGCTATGATACCCAGATTGATTTTGTTTTCCCATCAAATATTTTTCAACCAATTGTGGGAATGTATGAGTTCAAAATGTGTCAGTTATTAAGTTCTGATTTTAGGAGAATAGAAACGACACATTTTCTTAAGAATGACCACTACTCTCATTGTGGTCAACTGTGTGAGTCAAAACTTATTGACTTAGAGGATCCTCAATTATTCAGGTTATTATTATGTGCTTCTAAGTTCTTATTTGAGTTTTTACGAGACTTTACAACTCGAACAGGATCTTAGCTTTGAGGAATTCCAAAGACATGAAAATATTTTATCTCGACCCGGTTATAGAGCTCGAACCCGAACCACATCTAGATGTAGTTGTCTTAAACATGAAACTAGACAAGGGTGTGCTTTATTTGTTAATTTTCTTGGCATGCTGCGGATTCCTTTTACTTGTGATAGCTCTATTTGGTTTTGATGACCCACAAATATTTCGGCTATTACTTTATGATTTTATAAGGTGACTAATCCTTTCTTAGTCCGGCTGAAGACGTTAAACTTAGCACTTCTTGGGAGGTAACCCAATATTCATGCGACACGGTAATATCTTTCCTTATCTCTTTTACTTTAAATGGTAACAGTTTCTCCTTGTTTATGCTTTTAATTTCATATTTAGAACATTGAGGACAATGTTAGATTTAAGTTTGGGGGTATGGGAGAAACTTTTTAGTTGCAATAAATAAACTCCAGAGCCTAGAAATTTATGCTTATTAAGGATGGCACTAACCAATCTAAGTGGATGGAAGCATTTTGGTTGTGGGAGTTGAGGAACCAATACGATTAGATGGAAACATCTAAAGAGTCTATTCATAAAAGCACAGAGCTCAGGTGTTAGAATTAAAGAAAAAAAACATGGTAGTTTCGCCATATCTCTTTGAATCCTTTTCACTTCTATTTTTATTTTGTTTTCTTTAAAATATGTTTCTCTAAGTGATTAGGTGGGGCTCACGAATCAAGTTGTTACCACTGCTAGGGTGAAATAGAGTGATTGAGATAAAAAAAAAAAAAAAAAAAAAAAAAGGAAGGAAAAAGAAATTGAGACCAGACCATCAGACCAACCGGAATAAATTCAATAAAGTCGACCACTTGGAACCCTTGTATATGCCGGTTGTGTTGACCTAGAGTTAGGATTATCGACCATTGGTTCCCTTGTATATGCCGAGTGTGTTGATATTAGTCCGAACAGATATCTCGATCCATTAGGATAGGTTCATTTTGGCAGTGGCCTTCAGACAGATATGAGAAACACCGTTCACCTTAATCAACATCAAAACCATCTACGTTTTTCTCTACATCCATCTTCATAATCTATCCATGTGGTTGGTTGACTCCGGTTATGATGTCCAGAAACTATCTGAGTAGAGCTCTGTCACTTATATATGAATTTTAGTATGCTTGAGTGCAAACTCGTGTACAACAATTGGAATTTCGCATCAGGGTACTTCCTCTTGTAGTCAATAAGTATGCCAACCAAGGAGATTCTTTAGTGCCTTCCAAGGTTCTGTGTAGATAGCTAGGGTCTGGAGTGTAAAGGTTTTGTGGGTATATCTCTTGTAATCCCTCCCGAGACTATAACTCGGCCACTAGGGCCACCTAGGGGTTTAAAGGCTTGTTGCATACGCTAAATGCAACCGACGATGCTCTGACAGTGAGTTAGGATTTTATATTGTAGATTTGATTTGCTCGAGGACTAGCAAATAATAAGTTTGGGGGTATTTGATAGACGCATTTATGTGTCTATATTAGTCTCAATTCTCTGTAATCTTAGTACTCGATTTTGCGCTTATTTTGGTATTTTATGTCTTTGTAGGTGTTTTTGGAGAAATAAGCTTTTGCGGGAAAATTGGCTCGAAAGGTGGTATTTGCGCTCGTGGGAGAAAATTACTATTCGGACCCCTCATTTGGATAAGGGGCACCTCATTTACTAAGGGGCGACCACTTGCTATTCGCACCCCAGGACTGGATAAGGGGGGGTCATCTTCTCCAAATTTTAAAAGAAAAATGGCGGGAAAATTTTGTGTTTTAATGGCAGAATTAGGGTTGATGATTTGGACCTCTTTTAACGAGATTCAATTGCTGATTTTCACGGGATTGATCTGTAAGGACTAGACAGGCTATCAATGGGTGTTACATTCAACCAGAATTGGCTGGATAACCCGATTGATACAAAACAGAGGCGGGAAATGTCACGTTCAAAAGGCTGGTTATTCCCTGCGTATTCTCTGAACAGGATTTTGGACGATATTCTGTCTGATTTTCTCACAGATTTGGATTAGTATGGCCCTCTTGCAACAAAACATGATGTGTACACGTATTGGTTTCTGAAAAGGAAGGAAATTTCCATGTATGATTCGTCAGAACAGAGAAAGTGAGAAGAAGAACTGCGTGCTCCTGAAGCTGACATTTTGGAGAGTTTCAAGGGTTAATTTGCTGCGATATTCTTGTTACCTATTTACCATGATGAGTGACGTGATTTGGGAGATTAAAAAGGGATCAAATCTTCGTGAATTTGGTATTATCCGAAAACAGGGAAGTGGAGTTTTTCTCGGGAGTTGGTTATTGTGGGAAGTTACGAGTAAAACAAAACATGCAAGATATCCTCCCTATGATCTCATTCTATATTTGCAAATCCGAACAACCCAGAATCTGTGATTGACGCGTAAATAAGAAATAAAAATGGAAATAATATCATGGCTTGCCGTGGAGGAAAAGACGAGATTTTTCTTGGTATTTTTGGTTATTATGTCTATATATAAGGTGCTCGGGTATTGCAGAGGAAAAAGGGGGACTTGGGGGTCGGTACGGAAGCTGCAGGTGGAGTTGCAGAGAAGAGAAGAAAGTGCAGAGTCGTTTTCTGCACTTTCAGAAAAGAAAAGAAAAAAGCTGAAGAACATTAGACGAACGGAAACAGTCGCAGTTTTGCTACAGCATAAAAGTATCGTTGTTCTACAGTCTTAGAACTTGTAACAGTAACCTCTGTAACACCAGCCAAGCGTTACAAATCCGCTGTATTATTAATTTCTTCATTAAAAACACCTATTGAGCCATGTTTCTATATTTTGAGCATGTTTTCACCATGAAGAGCTAAACCCCAACACTGGGACAACGGAGGAAGTTGTATTTCATCCATGTGGTGATTTAGTTAATTCTTTATTTACTTTTTGCACCGATTTTAATTGAATTAAGGTTTCTATTAATTACATGTGACTTTGTTTGATGGAGCATGCTTAGTCCTAGGGATTCTTGATGCGCCATGCTTATGATCTACAAGTAATATTTTATCGAATCTACCTTTGGCAAATGAATAGAGTATTTCTTTTGTTTGAGCTATAATTGCCTAGGATTAATTCATGAATGATAAGTGTAGAATACACCTAATTTACTATCTAGTAGTTTATGCTTTCTTTGCTATTTTTCGTGTAAATTATGTATTTTACGCTTGTTTTGAGTTTTGTAGCTACTATGGAGTCGCGCGGAGGAAAAGAAGAAGAAATCACCCAATTTGAGCCAAAAGGGCAAAAAGGTAATTTTACAGGCAAGCGATATATGGAGCCCAGGTTGAGGTTAAGGGGCGACCCAATTTGGAGGAGTACTAAAGCTAGGCCCAATCAAGGCTAAGGGGGTTGTCATCGGGGTACCCCTTATCATTTATCGAGGGTGTAATTATCTCGGGGTACCCCTTATCTAATGAGAGGGTGGTCCTTATCCTTGGGTGCAAATATCTTCCCAAATCATTACAACCTAGGTCGAGGGGATATCTCATTCATTTCACCACCGAAGTAAAGAACAGAGAGAAAAGGAGAGGCGCTGACCATGGAGTGTCTCAAAGTGAATTCAAAGTTGGTAAAATGTATTGTCGTTCATAGATTTGTTCTGGTGAGGGAAGATACTGGTGTAGGGTGTAAATTAGGGTTTCAATCGAACCAAGAGAAGGAGATGATGGCCAGTCGATTTGAGGAATGGGTTTTGTTGTTGAGTGAAATCGAGAGATGAGAAGGAGAGCAGAATCAGAGAAGCTCAGACAAAGATGGGTATGAAGCTGCTACTGAATCTGAATCGAGGATAAAGCAAAGAATGGATTGAGATGCTTGTGAGACAGAGAGAAGGAATTGATGTTCTTTAGTGTTTGAATAATGGGTTTGGTGGCCGTTGTTTGAAGCTCGATGGCTGAGTTAGATGAAGAACAACGAGAGGAGTTTAGGAGTCAGTAAAATGGAGGAATTAGAGATGGGTTCGATTGAAGATTTGAATCTGAGGTTGAAGAGTGAAGCGGTGAGTCATGACGATGGGTTGGTGGAATCGATCGATTCAATTCGAGCGGAAGAGGAAGCGAGAATGGGTGTCGTCAAGAGAGAAGAACAGAGATCGAGATGCAGAAATTGAAGAACAGATCGAAGTGGAACATTGGGTTTTGTGGCTAATCGATAGATTTGTGGAAGAGGTGGTGGCAGTCAGAATCGAGTAGGAATTTGAGAAGATATCGAACATGGCTACCGTTTGGGTTTGAATCGGGTCTGTGTCAGTAAAGGGAAGAATCAAGATGAGCTCCTGGAAGAATTGATGTTGGTGATGCAGGTTAAGATGGAAACTGTTGCCACTGTTGCTGTTGAAATTGTGAGATGTTGATGCTGTTGATAACTGGATCGGACGTTGTTGCTACAACTGAGACAGAGAGGATTGAAATACAGGAAGAAGAAGGTTGAGCAGCTGATAATGGATTTTGGAAATTGAAACTGGGAGAGAAATGTTGAACAAAGCTGTGAGCTGAATGTATGAGCAAATAGAATGGGTGAAGTTCTGGCAATTGGGTATGAGCTGAAGCTTGAAATGGTGAAATTAGATGAATGCTTAGGAATGTCACAGGAACTGATGAAGTAGAGGCCTGAAATTGGCCGGGAAAGCTCTGAAATAAACGAAACTCGGCCAAATCGTCCCTCTGGCGAGTTGACTCGGACCGATCCAAGGCGATCCGATGACCGATCCCAACAGAGTTCGATGACCGATTCCGGTGGTAGAATTAGATTAAGTCGCCGAGTAAGCGGTGACTCGGTTCGACTCACCTAAGTAAGCCCGATTAGCCGAGTTAGAAGCTAACTCGAGTCGACTCACTCCTTCTCCTTGACCTTTGACTAACTGATGACTGACGGTTGACCCGTTTGACCAGTTAGTCCTAACTGGAGGACCGGACGGAATATTCCGTCGAATATTCTCTTGACGGAGAAATTTGCAGGTGGCCGGTGGCGACGTTTCGGCCAAATCCGGCCACAATCCCAGAGTTTTTCCGCGAGCAAAATTTAACTTTCTATGGACTTCTCTCATGGGTATGAAGACTTGGGCTAGGAATTGGATGGAGAATTGGACTCAAATTTGGAAAGAGAAGGTGGAAGAGTTGAGAAAAGCTTGGATTTGGAGATTGAATTGCAAAAGGAAAAGGATTCTAATCCTTGGAAGATTTGGAGAATTTTGAAGCCTATAAATAGAGAAGTTTTCTACAACTTCTACACACATCTCTACACACACAATTCTTTTCTTCTCTTATTCTTTGTGTGAACTCTTTTAACATGAGTAGTTAATTTATTGATTGAGGATGAATTCTAGTTTTTAAACATATGATTTAAGTTTTTGTTTTCAATTCTATCTTGAAGTTTTTCACATAATTATCTTTTGTTTTTACTAATAGGAGTGATCTTAAAGACATTCATGATTGATTGATAGATTGTTTAGGTGGCCAACTAAATTGATTTGTTAATTTGATCTAAAGCTAGTGAAAGTTAGGAGATAAGTAATCGTTTCTTGACTCTTTACATAAGTAGCAAACACGAGACCTTGCGGAGGGATTCCGTGGAGCAATTGTGTGTAGAAACAACGCTAGAAAGTGAACCAAGCGAACCGAGTTTAACTACTAGTACTAAACCTAAATTCATAAATCTTAATGCATTCCGGGAATTACATCTTGTAAGCGGACCTCAAGGTGGTTCTTTTGAATAGAATCGATAACTAAGCGGACTCGTTACTCGGTGAAATTAGGGATTTTGGGGCTAGCTAAGCGGACTGCTATCCTACGGTTGGTGATAATCGTGACTAATAACAAGTGGAAAAGAACATAACTTGATTCATTGTTTCGTAACGAAGAAGGATTCCTTGATCTTCTCTATCTTATTGCTTTCAACTTTATCTTTTAATTGCTTTGTTTATTTTCTTTTTTTTTACACCCCCCTTTCGTGACAATTTTTACAACTAGAATCTCGTGCTCCTCGTGGGATCGACCTTGACTACCCTATATTACTTGTTAATTAGGTAGTAAAGTATTAATTAATTTGATTGCACCTACGACACGCATCAAATTTTGGCGCCGTTGTCGGGAGCGGCGGATGATTTTAGTTGTTTTTATTTTTCTTTTTGCTTTATTCTTGCTTTGTTGGATTCTATTCCGTATCTAACTTGGTTTTTGAATCTTATTTCAGGTATCGGTTTTCCATGTACGGTGGACAAGAGCAAGCATATTACAACAATCAATACGGTTTTCAACCTCAACATTATGGCAACTTCCAACCATCCTTCGGATACAATCAAAACCAATCTTTTGGCTATGATCAAATTCCTACGGAACATTATGGATATTCTCATACATATCAACAACCTTATGACGGGTATGTAAGTGGACAATCACAAGGATGGGAGGATAGTTTTGTTTATGATCAGAAATTCTCTAGTTTTGCAGATAAGATGTTGGCCATGATTGGGGATCTTGGGGATATTCAACAAAAGATGCAAGAATCACATCGAGAAATTCAAAGGAATTCGGAGAAAATATACGAACTAATTAACCAACCTTTGGAGACTTTTGATGACGATAGTGTAGCTTACTCGAGCCTTGATCTTAATAATGATCAATCACCTATTCAAAAGGACGAGCTTGAGGAAGATGCATTTATTGCTTGGCAAAAATTTCTTAAGGAAAGATGGGAGTCCGCGGAAGTGTATGAATGTTCCGACAATGAGGAAGTTATTCCAACTCCGGATCATAATAACGATCCTTCACCTATTCAAAAGGAGGAGATTGGGTGTGACTTACCTATTGTTATAAACGGTGTAACACCCGCACATGAAGATCTTACAATCTATACCGATGAAATTCATTTTTGTGAATGGCCCGATTCCGATGATGAGAATGTTGAAGAGATGATGCTAGAGGATGAAACCACATTCATTGATTTTGTGGAAGACCCAATTGAACTTGCGAATGATTTTAATGATGCCGAGACTTTGGTTAAGGTAGAAAACGACGAAGAATGGTTGCAAGGTTTAATAGAGGACCACGATATACAAGAGGTAAGTGATTCACTTGAATTTGTTAAGGATGACGAGGATTCTATACTACAAGAAATTGTGCAAGGTTTGTCTAACCCTTTGCCTATTGATTCTTCTCCTTTACCTCTTATTGGTTTGAATGTATGTGCTTCGAAAGTATTTTTGGATGATTTTGTTTCTAGATATCCACCATTGGAGACACTTGATGCTAACACCATGCAGGTTTGCCAAGAGGAATACATGGAAGTTCCCGAATTCTATGTTCTTTATACACTTCCGAGTGTGGACGAGAATAAGTGTGGGGAAATTTCTATCGAGCGATAATTTCACTATTGTTTTCTTGTGCTAATATTTGTATGGAGTTATTGTTTGCAAAACAATGTATTATGGGTGGATCCTCAAATTTTCCGATTGTTAGTATATGGGGAATGAATCTTGCAAGAGCCAAGTCGGGCCGTCGACTTTAAAACAAGCGCTTCATGGGAGGCAACCCATCGGTTTTGTATTTCTTATCCTTTTGCTTTTTGTTATTTCTTTTTCTTGTTTCTTATCATGTTAAAATTTCCCACCTTGACTTTACTAGGAGGATTCAATTACATTGAGGACAATGTAAGGTTTAAGTGTGGGGGAGTGGTTAAGCATGTTTTTAAAACAAAAATTACAAAAAAATTAAAAAATTTTGAAAAAAAAAAAAAAAAAAAAAAAAAGTTTTACATAAAAATTCCAACTTTTAAAGATTTTAGAGTCCCTAGCATATTTCTAGGTATGTTTACATAGAGTTTTTGACCGACATAATTGAACTTGGAAATGTTAGAGAACTACATTCGGATTTCTTGTTTGTTTGAGTGTTAAATAATGGATTTAATCATGCCGGTGATGCGAATTTGGTGCAGGGAGAAATGCGTTATTAGAGTTGCTGATCAATCATTAGTGGAGACTACCCGTATTCATATCATGTGAGGCACCACCAGAAATCTTCCATCTACTAAAGAGCTTCTTTTGAGTGTGTGTCACCGTAAGTTAATTAGGTAGTAGAATGGTGAGCTACCCAACCTCCCACCAATAGAAGCACTACTCTTTGATCTCTTGAGTGCTAATTTTGTCAATCATGAGGGTGACGTCCATGGATGAAAGCTTCCTTCTTGTAGTTCGATTTGCAGTTAGCACCATTCTCTCTCGACAACAACGGATCCATAGAAACACATTCATCATCAACAAGGAGCGACATCAAAATCTACAAGGAAAGTTGGAAAAGTTTAAGGTTTACAAGCAACGGAATGAGAAAAAGAGCAAATTTCAAATACAAGTAAAGCAACATACAAAAGAGCGGATTTTTACATATAAGTTGAGGACTTACAATACAATGAGGTAATTTTAAGACTTATTCATGAAAGCGAAGAAAATTAAAAGGTGAGAATTTTTGAAAGTTTATGATTTCAAGACGATACAAGTTGTGAAGAATCAAGTGGTAAAATACTTCTTCCACGGCCATGGTTTATTTTTGTATTTAATTTCTCTTGTTTCAAAAAAAAAAAAAAAAAAAAAAAAAAAAAAATGAAAAAAAAAAAAAAAAAGAAAAACACAAGAGAAATATTTGTTCTTATTTTTATTAGCCGTGGGGAAGGAAAATATATAAGGAAGTTTCAAGCGACAAGGTTTTAAGATAAAAGAGTTACAAATTGTCAAGGAATTACGAAATTAGAGGGTTTATCATCAATAGTTGAAACCGAAGACGAAGACTAAGAAGTTAAAGACGAGGAGCGGAAGACGTTTCTATTGGATGCCGTGAGAGTGGTGTTATCATAATTGGCGATCGGATGTGAAGGTAATTAAGTAATCTCATCCTCGATAATAATGGTTGATTTCCTTTCTTAGAGATCGTCAGGAAAAATGGTTTTTCAAAATATTAAAAGATGTGGGTTTTTCAAAATTTCGGAAGTTGTCCTTCCCACCATTCAACGTGTCGCAGGATTCTCTCTTCATTCCTACCTGCACACATGTGAGAACCATAAAAAAGTCTGTCTTTTTGAGTGCAATTATCATAAAATCTTATTTGGTGAGGCGAAGTCGAGGCGAAATGCTTATTGATCGTTTCTCAAACACGCGTTCTCTCATTATGGTGTGGTTATTTCTCACTCAACATTTAAGAATGAGAATATGTTCTTTAGTATTTCTAACTTCTTAATACTAGCATGCGAAAACTCTATGTCCTCATAACTCTTTGGATGCTTGTGACGCTTGGAACGCTTTGAAGTTGTGAGTTTTTAGTTTGATTTGCTCGAGGACTAGCAAAGTCTAAGTGTGGGGAATTTGATAGGTGTAGAATACACCTAATTTACTATCTAGTAGTTTATGCTTTCTTTGCTATTTTTCGTGTAAATTATGTATTTTACGCTTGTTTTGAGTTTTGTAGCTACTATGGAGTCGCGCGGAGGAAAAGAAGAAGAAATCACCCAATTTGAGCCAAAAGGGCAAAAAGGTAATTTTACAGGCAACTGATATATGGAGCCCAGTTGAGGTTAAGGGGCGACCCAATTTGGAGGAGTACTAAAGCTAGGCCCAATCAAGGCTAAGGGGGTTGTCATCGTGGTACCCCCTTATCATTTATCAGAGGGTGTAATTATCTCTGGGTACCCCTTATCATTTATCAGAGGGTGGTCCTTATCACTGGGTGCAAATATCTTCCCAAATCATTACAACCCTAGGTCGAGGGGATATCTCATTCATTTCACCACCAAGTAAAGAACAGAGAAAAGGGAGAGGCGCGACCATGGAGTGTCTCTCGAAATTGAATTCAAAGTTGGTAAAATGTTCTGTCGTTCATAGATTTGTTACGGTGAGGGAAGATACTTGGTGTAGGGTGTAAATTAGGGTTTCAATCGAACCAAGAGAAGGAGATGATGGCGGTCGATTTGAGGAATGGGTTTTGTTGTTGAGTGAAATCGAGAGATGAGAAGGAGAGAGAATCGTGAGAAGCTCGAGACAAAGATGGGTATGAAGTCGCATCGAATCAATCGAGGATAAAGCAAAGAATGGATTGAGATGCTTGTGAGACGAGAGAGAAGGAATTGATGTTCTTTAGTGAAGCTGAATAATGGGTTTGGTGGCCGTTGTTTGAAGCTCGATGGCCGAGTTAGATGAAGAACAATGAGAGGAGTTTAGAGTCAGTAAAATGGAGGAATTAGAGATGGGTTCGATTGAAGATTTGAATCGAGGTTGAAGAGTGAAGTGAAGAGGTATGGACGATGGGTTGGTGGAATCGATCGATTCAATTCGACAGAGGAGCAGAATGGGTGTCGTCAAGAGAGAAGAACAGAGATCGAGATGCAGAAATTGAAGAACAGATCGAAGTGGAACATTGGGTTTTGTGGCTAATCGATAGATCTCGTGGAAGAGGTGGTGGCATTTCAGAATCGAGTAGGAATTTGAGAAGATATCGAACATGGCTACCGTTTGGGTTTGAATCGGGTCTGTGTCAGTAAAGGGAAGAATCAAGATGAGCTCCTGGAAGAATTGATGTTGGTGATGCAGGTTAAGATGGAAACTGTTGCCACTGTTGCTGTTGAAATTGTGAGATGTTGATGCTGTTGATAACTGGATCGGACGTTGTTGCTACAACTGAGACAGAGAGGATTGAAATACAGGAAGAAGAAGGTTGAGCAGCTGATAATGGATTTTGGAAATTGAAACTGGGAGAGAAATGTTGAACAAAGCTGTGAGCTGAATGTATGAGCAAATAGAATGGGTGAAGTTCTGGCAATTGGGTATGAGCTGAAGCTTGAAATGGTGAAATTAGATGAATGCTTAGGAATGTCACAGAGGCGATGAAGTAGAGGCTGAAATTGGCGGAAAGCTCAAATAAACGAAACTCGGCCAAATCGTCCTTCCGGCGAGTCGACTCGGACCGATCCGGCGATCCCGATGACCGATCCCAACAGAGTTCGATGACCGATTCCGGTGAGTGAATTAGATTAAGTCAAACAGGAGTAAGCGGTGACTCGATCCGATCACCTGAGTAAGCCCGATGAATGAGTTAGAAGCTAACTCGAGTCGACTCACTCCTTCTCCTTGACCTTTGACTAACTGTTGACTGACGGTTGACCCGTTTGACCAATTAGTCCTAACGGAGGACCGGACGGAATATTAGTCGAATATTCTCTTGACGGAGAAATTTGCGAGGTGGCGGGCGACGTTTTCCGCCAAATTCCGGCCACAATCCCAGCTTTTTTCGTGAGCAAAATTCCGAACTTTCTATGGACTTCTCTCATGGGTATGAAGACTTGGGCTAGGAATTGGATGGAGAATGGACTCAAATTTGGAAAGAGAAGGTGGAAGAGTTGAGAAAAGCTTGGATTTGGAGATTGAATTGCAAAAGGAAAAGGATTCTAATCCTTGGAAGATTTGGAGAATTTTGAAGCCTATAAATAGAGAAGTTTTCTACAACTTCTACACACATCTCTACACACACAATTCTTTTCTTCTCTTATTCTTTGTGTGAACTCTTTTAACATGAGTAGTTAATTTATTGATTGAGGATGAATTCCTAGTTTTTAAACATATGATTTAAGTTTTTGTTTTCAATTCTATCTTGAAGTTTTTCACATAATTATCGTTTGTTTTTACTAATAGGAGTGATCTTAAAGACATTCATGATTGATTGATAGATTGTTTAGGTGGCCAACTAAATTGATTTGTTAATTTGATCTAAAGCTAGTGAAAGTTAGGAGATAAGTAATCGTTTCTTGACTCTTTACATAAGTAGCAAACACGAGACCTTGCGGAGGGATTCCGTGGAGCAATTGTGTGTAGAAACAACGCTAGAAAGTGAACCAAGTTTAACCGAGTTTAACTACTAGTACTAAACCTAAATTCATAAATCTTAATGCATTCGGGAATTACATCTTGTAAGCGGACCTCAAGGTGGTTCTTTTGAATAGAATCGATAACTAAGCGGACTGTTACTCAGTGAAATTAGGGATTTTGGGGCTAGCTAAGCGGACCTGCTATCCTACGGTTGGTGATAATCTGTGACTAATAACAAGTGGAAAAGAACATAACTTGATTCATTGTTTCGTAACGAAGAAGGATTCCTTGATCTTCTCTATCTTATTGCTTTCAACTTTATCTTTTAATTGCTTTGTTTATTTTCTTTTTCTTTTTACACCCCCTTTCGTGACAATTTTTACAACTAGAATCTCGTGCTCCTCGTGGGATCGACCTTGACTACCCTATATTACTTGTTAATTAGGTAGTAAAGTATTAATTAATTTGATTGCACCTACGACACGCATCAATGAACCACTTGAATATGGAAAACAGTGGAATCCTAAGTCCCAGTTTCTCTCGATATTTGTGACAATCCTTTGTATATATTTCTTTATTTTTATTATTAAGTCTGAAATCGAATCTCATCAAGTCCGAGTTGAACGAACTTTTACTACCACTTTACAAACAACTTAAAAATTACATCAGAATTCTTCCTAGAAAGCAACCTAATGTGTAAAAGCACAATCAAGTTTAACTCCCTAAAAGCAATAAGTTCTATGGAATAAGACTAATCAATGCAAACGAACGTGTAAAAGCACTAATCCGTTTTAACAAAAGTTATGATTCACTTGTGACTAGTAGGATATATCACTACAAGCACTACCCACAATTATGCTACTTAGAATCAGGGATAAACAACTTTTTCGTATTGAAAACCCTAATATAGCTCTAGAGATGAATGAAAATCGGATTGATTCCAGACTCAACCTAACAAGTATTCAAATCATATAACAATATTAACAATGAATCACAAACAATAATTTATTGAGACAAAACTAATTCATTGAATCATATAACATGTTGTGAAATCCACTTTATCCCATAACCAATAATAATTGTTTAGCTACTCATAGCTTTTGAGTTCATCATAATCATAATTAATAATAAAATAATAAAAAAGATGAAAAAAAAAATGAAAAGCAAACCCTAGTCGTCGCTCTCCAAAGCTCCAGGTAGAAAATACGTGATCCAAAGTTGTAGAAAACTTTCCCTTTTTGTAGCTTTTCATCCTTCCAAAACTAGGTCTTCAAAGCCCAATAAAAAGATGTCCACCAAGCCCATATGTGAGGAATACCCATGTGAAAATATGTCCCAAAAACAGACGCTGGAAAACTTGTATTATGGCCGGAAATTGGCCGGAAAAGTGACCGGAAGAGAGCTCAGGTGACCGGCGAAGTCCACCCGGTCACCGGTCAACGAGTCAGCTCGGTCGGGTCAACTGAATGAACTCGGGGCAACCACCGATTCAATGAGTCAGATGGCTAATCAGACGAGTCAGGTCTGTCTCAGTCTGATTCACTTTGGCCTAGGCCATTTGCACTGGCCTAATTTTGTGATGCACAATCCTTGTGCTTCACAAGTTCCTATCCAGTCATGATGGCTGCTCATACTACAAATCTTGCAACATTTTCACTCCCTCCACCTTCAGCAACAACACAAGGCCTTCTCTGCAACGCCAACACTGACTCAAGCACACCTGCTACACAGCCGATTCATCAATGCAACACCGGGACCCCGCCATTCGAGACCCATTTCGGTTCATATACCGGCTCAGTCCCGCTAAACTACATCCATTCTCGCAACAAAAACAAGTATTAATGCATGTCTGCACTTTCACCAGTTTCAGTTCCTACAGCTAGCTTATACTGCAACATCATACGCAACTTCAATTCAATGCCATCAGCTCTCTAACTCACATTCACCAAGTGCAGCAACCCAACTTTAGTTCTACACCACCTGCAAACCATAGTAACCACCAGAATCACCTTCTTGCCTAGCACTTCCACTTGAGCAAAGCACCACAACATTGTCTCACAACCACCAAAGATACTGACTTCAGTCATTTCCTGTAACATTACAATTTTTGCAACCTAAATATTCATCTACTCATTCCTTGACTCGAGCTCGGATTCGAACCTCCGTAACCCGAACGCAGCTTCATAAACATCATTTCCCATCGCAACTCAGCTCACAAGACTTGAGCTTTGCCTGCTACCACTCATCTGCTTCTCAATGTCAGCTTCCACTCATCTACTTGAGCAACACCAATTCCACCGCCTACAATCTGCTTTACTCACTGCATCATTATCTCAAGACATCACCAGTTACAGCTTTGCCTCCTTGAACTGCACCTGCAACTTCATCATCTTTTTGCTTCTCTGCTCACACAAAGACCAACTCCATCTAGGTCACAGCCAGCATACACACACAACCGGTACCATTGCAATTTCACCATAGACAGTATCAACATCTCTCAATGATTCAGCTGCTCAGCTGCAACACATTCTGCAGTTTTAGTTCACTTGCGAATTCACCATTACCTGCAACTGCTCCTGCATCCGAGTCTCCAACTGCAAAGCTCGCAACTCCGTCTGAGCTGCACCATTTTGCATCCCCTGCAGTATTCTTCCATTTCCATATTACAACAGCTTCATCTTCTCTTCCACCTTCTTGAACTGTTCCAACACTACCAGAAACTGCAGCACCAACACCATGCGAGTGCAAATCTTCACTAGAAACTCCCAATTGTTGTCAATAGTATCATCTTCCATAGCCCTTGAACTTCAATTCTTCTCTGATCTTCAAATTATACTGAAACCCTAATTCTGTGTATGTAATTTCTGCAACAACAGATCAACTCTTCACTCCAACAACAAACAATTGATCACAATCTCCTCTAATCCCTAATTCCTCAACCTCAAATTCGAATGAAACCCTAGCTTCAAATTCTCCTTCACCGAGTTCTCAATCAATCACCAACAATGAGAAGAAACTTAATCTCCGATCTCTCTTCTTATTTCCATTTAAGAATCACCTCAAACCCACCTCGCATTCTTCTTGTTCTTCCATTAGTTCAACAACAACCACTTCATTCCTTCGACCTAATTCTCCTCAACATCAACATCTCTTGATTCTCTGGCAGTTTCTTGTCTTCAAATTATAAGAAATCAAACCCTGAACTCCCATGCCATCATCTCTCGAATCATTTTTGAACTCGATCAGTAGCAAACAGATTATCCTCTTCCCTTTTCTTTGAATTAATGAAGCCGCCTCGCACGGTAGAGGAATGATAGAAGTAAGAGAAAATGATTTCTCTGAATTTTAGGTCAGGTGTAGGAGATGAGAGTGATATAGCCACCCATGTAGTACTGGATAAGGGCCAACCAGTTGAACTATCAATTTCCCTTCAACCGTTGGTCCTGCGAGACTGACAGTTCAGTTTTCGTAATTCTTGTTCCTTCGGTTCCCTATAACTGACAAGCTGGCTCCATCACTCGCCTATGAATTTTCCTTTTTGCGTTTTACGCTCCAAATGGATGATTTCTCCTTCTTTTGCTCTCCATGACTCCAAAGTACCTGATAAGCTCAAACGTAATCATAAGATACATAATTTACAAGAAAAGTAGCAAAGAAAGCATAAACAATAGATAAATATCAAGGTGTTTACAGCACCTATCAACATACACAAGAGGTACGAATTCATTTGATTTCAGACAACACATAAAATTTGATCAAAGGAAAAAAAATGCTAACATAGTTTTCATTGAGGTCAGTCGGTCAAACCCATTCATATAATCATAAATAACAATCCATCGAAAGTTCTCTCTCTAAGTCTTTTTTTTATTTTTGATCGGTAAGTTCTCTCTAAATCTCTATAGTTAACACATCATGGTTCACGTGTTTATGCTAATGACTGATGACAATATAAGATCAAAACACATATTTATCATCCAAAACTCTTTTCTTAAGTTTTTCTGAGAGAAACAATTGATTTCTCTGAACTTGATTACTCTCACTGTTATGATTTTTCCTCTTCTTAGTTTTGAATTAAAATCAAATACATAAGACTTCGCTTTATCTTATTTGAATATCTATACAAAAGGTGAATCATTACTTAAATTTATATAGTGCATAAATAACTTGATCGTCCGTTTTCTTCTTCGCTGAGCAAGAGAATGAAACAATTAAACAAAGTGTAAAGAGAGAACGCAAAAGGAAGAATATCAGCGACAACTTGAGTTATGTGCCACTTTTTATTTCTCCAATTTCCAATGGGTTAATATCCAAAAAGTGTAAATCAATTAATAAACCAAGGTTAAGATCACAACCAATTGCAAGCGGAGGAATGTGCACCCCGGGTTAACGGCGGTGCACAAAGTATTGACATTAGCAATTATGTGGGAGTTCTATTGATATTTATTGATGATAAATATCTTACTTCTCTACTCTTCACCCCAACGGAAACAAAGTAAATTGTTTCAAACCTTGTGTTGAGAAGCTCAAGTATAGGTTGGCAGGATGGAAAACAAAGAGAATTTATCCATTTATTATTTTACTTCTTTTGCGAAATTTGGCACCGAAAGTGCGGTGGAGCACATGATCACAAAGGGAAATTGGTGATTTGAAGCAAACATGGAGAAAGAATAAGAGAGACAGAAGATAAAGCAAAAACCACACAAGATATATGTGGTTCACCTTTACATGCTACATCTCGAATTCCACCAGAAAACTTTCACTAATCGAGACCACCACATGCTCTTTATGCAATGCAACCCACAAGAAAAGACCCAAACAAAAGAGTTAACATGACCTACCAAATAACACCATTGAGAAATCTTAAAAATAAACTATTTAAACCATTCTCATATCTTGTAGATATCCAAATATGTACGGACGGACACGATAAGGTCGAAGTTGTTTCTCAGACAACTTCATTTTCTCTCGTCCATCATTAGAACATCTTCTCTGAGTTGGAGACACTGTTACTGTGAAATTGAGAGAGGGATTGTAGGAGATGATGGTTCAGAGATCTCAGGCAAAGAATCATGGTAGAATTTGAGGTTGCTGCTGCCATTGGATAGTGACAACCAATCGAGAAAACGAAGGAAGCTTAGAGGCTTGAGTTTCTGCCATTGATCGATGGAGGAGAATGGTCATTAAAGTTGAGTTCCGTAACGAATTAAGAGTTGGGCCTGATGCTTGCCAAGGTTGAGAGGCATATCTGAAGCCGAGAAGACAAGAAACAAGGAAGAAAGTGGTCCGCTTTGGTGTTGTATTCCAGCTCGAAGCAGAGATGAGGATTGAAGTGTGTTTCCGAGTTCTGTATATGATTTGAATGAATGGGTTTTGTATGAATTCGCAGGGAAGGAGATGGAATGATTAGATATCAACAGCAAAGCCATGTCTTTGGTTTACCAGGTTCAGGTGCACAATATGCTTGTAGAAACGCCTGAACGAATTCAGCACTTCAAGTTCAGCCACGACCATTCTACAGCTCCATCTGTCATTAGGTTACCAGGGTTCGAACGCTCATATCTGTGTATAAGGATTGTCGACTATGGCAAAGGAGTTTCATAACAAGCGGGGAGTGAGTTGTTGTTGCTGTCAGAAAGGGGTTTAGCTATTTCAGGTTACGAGAATGTGGCCAGTTGCAACTGCGACTGAACTATCCCCTTGATGGCTAACCAAGGTTCGTACAAGGGTCGTTGGCAGTGGCTAAGAATTAATAAGAAACTGAGAACTGAAGCTTTGTTATGGTGGTTGTTGTTTAGTGAAGATGTCAGTGGAATTGAGGTTTGTTCATGAGCAGAAGCAATGGGTTTTTGAGAGCGCTTCATCAGTAACAAGAACGAGGAGCGATACATCGTGTTTTGGTGATTCTGCAGCTCACATTTAGAGCTTAACTGGGTTCCATTTTATGCTCATTCCAGGAGGTTTGTTGTCTACTAATCAGTCACATGAAACAGTGCAATTGACAGGGTCCAGAATCGAGTAAGGGAAGCTGTGTGTTGGGTGGTTATGAGAAGATGGCTAGGAGATTGCAGGTGTTGTGTACTGATGGATTTGAATGGCTGGTACTGAGATAAAGGGTAGCAGATGATGTTTGTGGGTCGGCTATGCAATTATACTAGGCGTAGTGGTTTAGTGTTGTCTGCGATCGAAGAGATGCAGTGAAGAGATGCATTGAAGCTGAAATTATATGTATGCCTAGGTTTTGCAGTGGTGGTGGTGGTTATAAAGAGTTGAAGTTGTTCAAGGTTATGGCTATGCTTTGGCGGTTTTGCAGTCGAGTCTGGAATTCTGGACTGTTTTACAGGGTTTTTGGTTGAATGATGCAGAAATGAACCTGGTGGTATTGAGCTGCAACAGATAGAAACATCAGCTGGTAGTGTCGTGTGTTTGCTCAGAAATGCCGTGGCGATGGTATTACAGGCAATTGTAATTGCAGGATTGTGGTCGCTGGCATGGCATTGCAGCCATGAAGTTACAGGAATTGAGGTGCAGCTGCAGATCAGTAGGAGATGGCAGGCTAAAACTGCAGCTGAGAACTGGCGCTGTTTGTGATTGTTGCAGGTTTGAGCATATGTTATGGCTTGAGGCTTAACAGAGCTGTAGGGCTGTTGATTGAGCTGTAGGGCTGTTGATTGAGCTGTTGGTTGTTGCCTGAACATGACAAGATAGTGCAGCTGGAGTGGAGTTGCAGAATAGCCATCTTGGCTGGGAACTGCAGGGAATGAATTTTGAAGCTGCAAAACAAGTGCAAAAGCGAGCTAGAATGGTGAGCCGGTGAGCATAGTTCCGTGAGTCGGATTTCGTAACTTGAAGCATGAATCGCAATATTTCAGTTGAATCGCGAGGGGGTATGAGTCGGATACAAGAGTTGGCCGCCGGACATATGAGCTATGGGTCACGCTTTTGGGTGCGTTTCGCAAGATAAGAAATTGGGTTAGTTGGTTTTTGTGAATGTTTGAACTGCAGAGAAGCAAAGTTGAGCTCATCGGAAGTGTAAAACCGCTCGGTGACAGTGTCCGATGACAAAGGCGGCTCGAGATGCTTTTCCGACGCCGGATTCGGCCATATTCCGCCAAGGCACCGCGTTTCCGGCGACACGTTTTGGGGCGTATTTACTACATGGGTTTCTCTTGTGTGGGCTTGGTGGATATATTGGGCTTGGACTACAATGGATTTGACCTAGTTTTGGAAGGAGAAAAGGGCTACAAAAAGGAAACTTCTACAACTTGAGGATCACGTATTCTTCTTGGAGTTTTGCGAGAGCCTGAGCTAGGGTTTGCTTTCATTTAATATTTTCATCTTCTTTACTTTATTTTTCCATTATTATTTGATGATGAACTCCAATATTATGAGTAACTAAAACTCTTCTTGATTAAGGGCGATTTCAAGCCCGAAATATGAATCTATAATTGATTGAAATAACTTGTTCTCTTGCATTTATTTATGTTATTGATTGATTTTTTACCATGCTATTATTGTTTATGGATTATTTGTTGATTGTTTAAGTTCGAAATTAAATAGTTGATTCATAATCCTATTGCTAGTTTAGATTTTCTTCGACTCGTAATTGTCTAGAGAAGATAAACGCAAGTAGCAATATATAGGTATTGATGATGGGACTTTGTTAAGTACCTATATGTAGAAATCAACACTAGTAGGTGATTCATGCTTTTGAGTTCATCACTAGGAGCAACCTTATCTCACAGAACTTAGAGCACTTGTTTAAGTCAAACCTAGTAAGCGTACCTCTAGGAAACTTGGCAAGTAGGAACCGTGAGTCGAGCGCTTCCGTATCCGGTGAGCTAGGAGATAATAACGGAATAGTTGAGCGTACTAATTATTCTAGATATTCCATAACCTTCTTCACAGTTGCTAGTAACATAGGGGAAATATAAAAATACTCTAGAAACTTAAACCAGAAATACTAGAATACCAAAATCCTCTCTCTTAATATTTTCTCTCATACTGAAATTGAGATACACGGTAGCACTCGAATCTCCCCAACAAAGAGTCCAAAAAACTAAACACAATACTTTGCCACTCTTCTAGGTTAGATATCTATAAGCATAAAATTCTAGTCATAATATATAAATAACATGAATCTGACACCAAGTATTAATCTTCAGTTACGAAACTGAACTCTTTTATAAACTCTATCCTACCTAGATTAGGAAAACTACATCACTTTGGAGAAGTACTAATAACAAGAACCCATCTCAATATGGAAGAGACCCAAAACAGGAAACCACATATTTTCTTACAACTTTTACTTTTATATTGGATGGAGATTATCACAAGTTAAAGGCTCTCTATAGTCTTCTGTCACGAAGGCCAAGTATACCAAGGATAACGACATCTTCAAGATGAGTGCGATACCAAAATGACTAATTCCTGGATTTTTGGAAAAGAAATGGAAGAAATAATAATTTTCAAATGGAAAATATGGAACGGGATAAGGTGAATATACGGGATGATAATTGGACAAGAGATGATAATATTCATCTTTCTAAACTAGCCAATTGCATAAGTGGTTTAATCTTGGTGAAGCACCTATTCACTTCTATCGGGGATTAGGATATCGGAGGAAAAAAATTTGGCTCAATCATGATGAGCTTATGTCGATCAGGATACTCCTTATAACTTGCAAGATAAAGACAAATTTATTTGGGGTCTGACTGAAAATGAAAAGTCTTACAAGGAAAAAATGGAAAAAAACTATATAGCTGATTTTCTTTCCAGCGATTGGAGTAAAATTTGGAAAATGGATATTACACCAACCATTCATATGTACATATGAAAGTGCGCTCATGTAATTCTTCTCACTAATGCTAAAATCTCAAGCATCCTTATGTACGTTGATCATATATCCAATTATTGCGACTATGGTGAAGAATCTATAACTCATTTGTTCATGGAATGTGTTTTTGCGGTTAATAACTTGGCGAAACTGAATATCCGACTTTGATAAAGAAAACTTATTTATGTGTAAAAACCAGCCAAACAAATTGTTTAAAAACACCGGGTTCTCCCTTGCGGGGAAAGGCAATTTCCGGAAGCTTAGGCTAAGTTACAACTTGCAACATACATGGAGCATACTAAAGCTTAAACTAAGCTTTCTACTATAATGTGGAAAAGATGAGCACGATAATAGTTTCTCTTCTCCACATTTCTAGAGATAAAGCACAATGTCGCCACCATAATGCTTGCTCTACAAACTCTTATTCTTTGTTTTCCTATTAAAAAAGATGTCATCCCCTCTTGCTTATGGTAAGGCTAAGTCTTATGGGCTAGATTTGGCTTATAGATTCGACAAAAAACGTTGTAATTTCTTCTCAAAAAATTGTTTATTATTCAATATTACTTCTCTTTCTAGATATATCTCGAATGTTAACTAGTAGCGAGATAGTTTCCATGAATGGTTACGCGTAGCCAAAATTCTACTTTTCGCGGAATGGTTCAGCAAGATTGTTTTACTTTTTGATCTGACGGCTGAGATGGTTGCATTGTTCCATTCAGCTTAACCTAATTTTACTTTTCGTTATTCCATTTAGCGAATATAGATGCTAGATTGGGATGACCATGAGATGTGGACCATAAGACGGTTTGCGTTCCATTCAGCGCATCTAGATACTAGATTGGAATGACCATAAAACGTAGATGGGTATTCTTGCTGACGTGGACTTCCAATCTATATGCTAGAATAGAAGACCATAAGACTAAGCCTAAGAATATAGAGCAATGGGTTCTTGACTTTGGCCTCTTGGGATTCACATTCAACAAAATTTCAATATTCTTATTTATAGTTTCAAAGTTGGAATTCACAAAAAGTTGAGAGTTTAATTAAGAAAAACTTAGAAATCAGACTCTAAAGAGACAAAGATGGTTTGCGCCTCTTGGTACCTGGAAAAAATATTATGTGGTGCTTATACGTCTTGCATGGCAATTGCCTGATGGCACAATTTAGTAAGAGCAGTTCATATGGACTCAACAAACATGAAGTTTGTTCATTTTGCTCCCACTATGGACTCAACATACATGAAAAACAGATGGGCGAACCAACAAATTTCGAGGGTTTTTTGAGTGAGGCAGTAGAATAAACGCGTACTTGATGAAAAAACGGGCGGTTGAACCAAACATGCTGGCGTGTGATCCAGAAACATTGGTGTGTGATCCAAAACCACCAGTTTTTCCTTCACACGCCAGCACGTGACACAAAGCCGCAAACGGCTAAATACGGACTGACTGAAAAATCTTGTCATCCAAATGGTTAGAATTTTGAGTTCTATAAATACTCCTCGATTTCAACTCCAAATTCACACATTTTACACCTCTAGTCTTCTTTACTCTTCTTCTACGAGCTTAAAAAAAATTCTTGATTCTTCAATTCAACAAATTTGTCGAAAAGAAGATGTCTCGACCCTTGTAAGTTCGGCGAGCTCTGTATACTGAAGAAGAATATGAATCTATTTCCAGAAATTATGTTTTTTTTATTTACTCAGCTTGCTTCAGCAAACTATCCATGGGTGAATTTCTGGGCGGTTATTCACGACGGGTTCTGCAGTGACACCCGTAATCCGAGTCGTCGTGCTATATGTGAAAAGAAAATCATTTTCGTACAATTAAGAAAGAAGTAAATGAGTTTGTAGCTTTAACTATGAAAGCCAATCGATATAGGCGAGAGGTGGGCCGATCTTTGAGATGGTAACAAGACCTTTGGTTGAATGGCGAAGATGGAAAAATATGGCTTTTCGTTTAGAAAAATGTTTCAAAATCCTTAAGGTGTTGAACAATTTCAAACCTTTCCTTGTAGTTGTTGTTCCACCTAGTACTTCTTACCAGTGAAGCTAATGTAAAACGCTTAATTTTAAACAAATGTAATTCAGTGAAGCTAATGTAAAACGCTTAGTTTTAAACATATGTAATTTCATTTAAACAAACCGTCGTACTTTTAATTGATTAAAACTAGAATTACAAATGTAGCAGAATTAAAAATTAGACTCTCTCTAATGTCGCTCATAGTTAACTCGCTCATTGTTATCTTCAGGGTATGGAGTCAGCCATTCTCCAAGGCCTGTGATATCCCCACTTGCCAACATATCTGTTAAATTTCCATCAGGGAAAAAAACTGGTTGAAGAACACTAGGCGATTAGAAAGCACTCGGTCCTCCAGACATATAAGATGTTTGTTGTTGTGGTGGTGGTGTAACAGTGTAGCAAGCATCATTTGGGTTGTAGGACGAGAATGATGATCCCAAATGATGATAAAATGCGCCTAGGATATGGCTGAATCATTGAGGTTGAGATACAAGCACAGTTTGTAGTGAAGTACTGTGCCGTACTTGTGATGAAGTATTGTGTCATACTTGTGTTTCTCTCACCACTGTATCACTCTCGTGCCATGATCTGTTGCTCCTGGTAGAACCGGAAGACTGTGAATCAGCATTTACAGTTGGACTCAATCCAAACATTGTGTCCGTCTACCATTTTCGACACACACCCAAGTGTATATCCTCCATTTGCCGATTCATCCAATACATATTGTTAAGTCGTCTCTTCAACTCTTCATTACTGGCAGTCACACTGTAGTAAGGATAATCACGTTCCATAGCTTGGAAAACAATGAGGATCGTGGTCGACTCACCTTTTGAAGTAATACTTGGCCTTTCCCAACGAATTTCGGGAATATTTGTGAAGATGATGAAGAACTTGCACCGTCTTAGGGTAAGTCATAAAGCATGGATCTTTCGGAGGCGGATGGCTAGGAACGATATTTGCATCATGAGTCAGGCGTGATAACCATGTGAAATCAAACCCATGGATGTGCATGTTGTATCTCCCAAGTACAAGCTTCGCAATCGACAAGTACCAGGTGACATACTGCGCTTCATCAATATCCCTTTGTGTGTTTAGTTCACACCTCTCCCACGACAATAATCTCAAACGATCAAAATCTGATGCAGAGGTTTGCATTTGTGCTGGCGGGTTAAGTGCAATTGCATAAATACCATATAACTGGTACATTAGTCTTTCTCCCAGGTACCAAACCCATATATCCATTTCTGGAGTGTAAAAAACAACTATATGGAGCGAATGTAATCAAGAATACGTTCTACATCATTACCACCATACTCAGAAAAATTAAGGTAATGGTGAACAACAACATTCTTGTGGCTCTGAGTTATCTGTTGAAATCTCTGAACAAAATTGGAACCCGAGACGTCGCTGCCAGTGTCCTTCGCCCAGTTGGTCGAGAGGTACATGTCCATGATTGGAAATCTACGGGTATTATCTTTAGGAATTGGTTTACCAACACAGAGGTAGGTATACCACCAATACTGATATTACTCCATAATTTCAGTATTTTGACTTAAACTACATTTGTTCATAAAAATTATTTAAATTTAAAAATAATAATTTGGATATTTACCTTTATAATGCCCCAGAAACCAGTGAAGTTAGCTATACCAATGGACGCTTGATCCAGCCCACAGTACATTTCTGCTAAAATTGCAGAGCCCCGGTCATAATCTGGTGCTTTGCCAAGATCAACCGATATGAGAAACAATAGTTGAGTTTGGAAAGAATGTCTGACCCAGTACCCATAAGATAAACACCCTTTCGAGTTCAGGATAGTCATCTACATTTAGCGAGTTTCTGTTTTGGTTAAGGAAAAACTTCAACGCAGAACATAATAGCCCACCACCTTTCAAATCTTTATGATGCTTCCATAAACGAGGAAAAAAGCGTTTGTGTTGTAGGGCCTACGGCCTATGGATGTGCGGCCCAACTAGCTATACCTAGGGTTTCCCTTACATGTATATATATGTTATTGTGTCCATGTAACCTAGCTGATGATCAATAAGAAACTCTGTCTCTTTCTCTATTGTTTTCACCTTTATCACTACAAAAGTTTGTCATTTATTATTTGATATCCATTCGTTTTGGTTGTATGGTACATGATCTGCCTCTCCACTTCTGATCCCACAAATGAATTATTATTTGATATCCATTCGTTTTGGTTGTATGGTACATGATCTCCCTCTCCACTTCTGATCCCACAAATGAAATACAATTCAAGGGGCGTAATTCCTATTACAAGAATAATACCAACTATAATTAATTCTTTGATTTTTTATTTTTATTTTTGAATTTCTATTGATTATTTAATAATTATTAAAAAAATTAAATTTAAGTTAAGTTAAACAAACTTACCAATTTCAAAATCCATAAAATGGAACGTTTGCGTCGTCGACCACCACCTTTCTATCAATACTTTCGTAATTTTGTTGTTGTGTTTTCTAGGCTTCACACTATAAAGCACACGCTAGGGATATCTGTCAACCTTTTCTCGGACTGCAGTGGGTAGACCATCATAAATACCCCTTAAGTCATAAAATCAACCTCTCATTTTATAAAAACTCTTAGATCGCTCTTGATTCCCTGACACATGACCTTGGACTATTGATGGAGCAGCAACGACACTCGGCGAAGCGAACTCTGGTTTCCGATTTTGAGTATAATCTACATTTGTGGCAGGTCGCGGTACCGGTTATGTCTTTGATCTCTTTTCTGCTTTATACTCTTGATAGCTTTTCTTATTAAGTTGCTCATATTGTATCAAGAAAATTTTGGTTTAGAAGAGTTTTAGAAGAAGAAATCTTATAGATTTTGAAAATTATCGAAGAAGAAGAATTTTAGAAGAAGAGATAGTAGTGGTGTGAGTGAAAATGAATTCAGCTGAAGGAATTTATAGGTTTTGAAAATTATAGCCGTTGGGAATATGGACGTTGGATATTTTTGCACCGTTGGCGTTTTTGCTTCTCACGCCCACATTTGTGTATCACACGTCCGCGTTTGTGAATCAATCGCCGAGTCTAACCTTCACACGCCGAGTTTAACCTATACACACGGGCAAATGTACCCAATCCTAACGCTTAATAATCAAACCAGCCCACTTCTTTTCCCATAGTGGAGAAACGTATTTGGTCATCCATCTGGCTCAACAAAAATTTTGGTTTGCATATTGCCATAGGAATTGCCCCAAGACCGAGTATACAAGTCTTGGTCTCTCAAAAGAGCGGGAAACCAGCTGTGTTTCTTTTGGTCGGACCGCGGGAAACTAGTTGAGAGTGCCAACATAATCCAACAGAATGTAAGAATCATACTTAGAAGTTCTCTTTAAGAAGGAACGAAGTGAAATTAGTAAGTTAATTTATCTCTTTCTTATGCATTTCCTTGTTCGCTTTAACATCTGATGTATATTCTCATGTTAGGGTTTGCCTTGTTTCCCCCTTTTGTGGATGCCATATCTCTGTTTCCTTCAAATAGGTTTTGGGGTTATTTTTGTTTCCTCAGTGAATGTTCTTGTTTAGATTGGATTTTTGTTTGATGGTTTTATTGACTAGAAATTTATTTATAGAAAAGTGAGTACAAAGTGAACTGATTCAACCTGGGGGGTTTTTGACTGTGAATTGATGTTATATGTATTCTTATCATAGAGACGTAGAAGAATAAAAATTGATAACAATTTCGTTTGTAGGATATCAGAGAGGACTGCTTTGCAGTTGGATTGTTGTTGGCTGTTTATGATGATGTAGATGGCATGCTTGCTTGGATCAACAAAGTTAAGTTACCTAATCTCAAGATTTGGATATGGGTTGGATACGATTGCTTGGAAGCCTTGCAGCAGGATGGGTTGGCATGTTGCTGGTGGCAAGTTCAAGGACGAGAAGTTTTGAGGCCACCGAATATATTGGTAATTTCTCTCATTGGGCGGTGTCAGAAACGTGAAATATGGGCTCTCTTGAAACGCTGATGCTGACAACCATTGGAACTACGGGTATGTGGCATTAATTTTTGTGAAGTCCTCTCAGGTTGTAGCAAGGAATGAGGTGTTAGTGTTGGGTACTTGTTGTTAAGAACGGGAGGTTTGTTGGTCCTTTCGAGCCAAGAAAACTATGAAGTGACTTTCTTTCATGTGAACGGGGGTTGTTGGTCCACTGAATGAATACCTCATATTTGCATAGGGTACCTTTGTTTTGAATGACTAGTACAGAATGGGAAGACTATGCGAAGGTTAGTCTGAACTTGATCCTGCTTCCCTGCCTGGTTAACTTTCATGCAGTTTTCGATCCTGTTGATGCGCAAGTAAGTGTTGCAATGAAATTTACCATTCACATCATTGGTATCCTCTGTGAAGTTTCTGATTCAGTTGATGTGAAAGTAAATGTTGAATCCATTAATGCCGTAACTGGATCTCAAGAAATGGAAATTCCCCATTCCCCAAAGAAGAGAAAAATCCCCTAACAAATGAATGCTACAGATGGAGGGGATTCAAAATTTTGTCATTGGCCTGCAAGGTCATTTAGGCTCAAGATGTGTACCGTGTATGGTAATTGTTGAGTTTCTTCTAGTCTTGGTTTTTGGAGCAGGTCACTGGTTTTAAGACATTATTCCACGCCAACACTGGAGCAGCATTTGATTCCATTTCAGGCGCATTATAAATAGAAATTGACAGAAGCTGCATACTGGTTGCTAGAATTTCATCCCAAATGAATGCCAGCTTGTTTATTTGCTTCCAATTAAAAAAGTACGGATGTTTCGCCATTTAGCCCTCTCCGTATGCGACGAAACTTTCACGAGAAAACAGCCCAGGTATGTCTACTCTTTCTGAATCATGATTGAATTTTCATTTCTATTGTCCTGCCATTCATAATTACGGAGTTGCATAAGGTACCTCATTTGGAACTTAACTGTTGTATGAATTTGATTTATTTTCCAAACCCACTCCACTTATGCATCTTAACTTTTGGCGGACTTTTCGATCCGGTGTCTAGCTATTGTGGTTTATTACACTTCACATGTTGGAGCTCAAAGCCTCAAACACTTATGTAAGAAGCAATAAATTAAGCGAAGATTACCCAATGATTAAAACAGGTTGAGGGTGAGGAATCCTTTCTAGTTTCAATGTATACATTATACACACACAAGAATTAACTGTAGTTTGGGAATATAGTGGTCAGATTAAGTTATAAATCTGTGCTTTTCGCATTTGAAGTAAACTTTATGCTACCAGGTTTTCTTAATTTAGGGGGTGCTGTAGAAAATAACATAATAAGCATGTCACCATTTGCAAGTTATGCATCATTTTGAAATAATCATGTCAGTTGACCTTGTCTCATACATATTTCCTTTTGAGGCTAAATCTGTTGGCAAGATGTAAGTTTGACTGCAGATGTAAATAGATTTTTGACAGAGGCTAATATAGGGTTTCCTAGTTTAGTAGGGTTTTCTATGGTTGGAACTTGGATACAGTATAAAAAGATAAGTAACCTAAACATTTTGCAGCAGATGTAGATTAGTGTTTGAGAAAGAGGGTAGAACACCATACCTTTGAAACACATTTGAACACTGAGAAAATAATTTTTGAGGAAGAAGTTCAAGTGTATCTCAGAGGCATGATCTTTATATCCTCTGATAATGTATCTTATCAATATCCAAAATCCAGATTTAATCTTGTGAAGAATACATATCCAAAACATGTAATCAAACCATTACATGAACCTAAAAGTTATTGTACGTGGGGAGGATTCTAAATCTCCATTTATAACATTTGGGTTCAAGTACAGGTTTGATTTTATGTAATAGATGATATATTTGATTAATTCAAGTGGCTCAAAGGTATAATTTTGTGAAGAATATGTATCCTAAACATTGGATCAAACCATTACATGAACCTAAAAGCTATTGTACATGGGAAGGATTTTAAATCTCCATCTATATCGGTTAGGTTCAAGTATAGGTTTGATTTTATGTAATAGAGGATATTTGATTAATGCAAGTGTTTCAAAGGTATAATTTTCTTTTCTCTCAAAAACTAATGTTCAGATTGGGTTAGATTTAACATTCATGTACAGCTACTCTTTCATGGGCACCAACTTATTGTATTTGTTACTGTGAAATAAATGTTAGAATTTGCGTTTTTTGATTTTCAATGTTAGTTGGTCATAATACAATGGTTTCTTAAATAAAGTTAGATTGAATTCAACTGCACCATAGATGTTTCTTTCTCATCTGGATAATCTTGTGATTAATGCATATTCGAAACATAACTACTTGAACATGGATTTAATGTCAGGCTTTCAGATCTCCATTTATACCTTTTGGATCCAAGTAAAGATGTGGTTTTATACTTGGTCTGATCCATCTTTATGATGCTTAAATCTTCAGAATGAAGTGACCCAAAGTTATGGTTTTCAGTTCTCTCATACCATAATCTCATACTATAAATAATGGATTAGAAGCCACTGACACCTAATTATTGTATTGGTTACCCTTTTTTATATAAACAGAACATTTTTTTCATTTGCAATTCTTGATATTTCTTAGACTTTCTGGTCTGAATGGGTTTTTCAGATCTTAAGATCCAAAGTAAATTGACCAATAATGATAATACTGAAGAACCGAAATTGTACATTCATAATCGGATAACTGGAAAATGATAATACTGAAGAACCAAAATAATACAATCATAAGTAGATAACTGGAAAATGGATCTCACTTCATTGCCAACCAAATCCTGTGTATTTGGGTTATGACTAGTTTTATCTGTAATGAGCTGAGTTATCTGCATTTTCACTCATTTAAGCATTTTGAAAGGAAGTGAGGTAAATAACTGAAATGTTCTAATCTGATTTGGGTGAGTGAGGGAGTTGTCATGTTTCATGTGCTACTGAGTTACATATATTGATTTGTAGATGCTAAGTTTAGCTCCTCCAGGTTTTGATTTCTTCATTTGTTTGGCAATATTGTCATTTGCTGTTGCATCTGCTACATTTGAGCTATAACTTGAGGAGCAAAATATATCTAGAATATTGCTGACTAAACCCAAGATTGTCTTGCACTCTTGCCACTTCCATTGTTCCGGAAATTTACTGTTTTTGATGCATTTGAAATTTACTCGATCTGTCTAAAAAATTTCAAATTATTCTTGTCATTCTCATCTTTGGAAAGGAAATTATTCTTGTCAGTCTTATTGAATAAAGTGCCTTTTAACATTAGAAGATTCAGACTGTATTCAGAATAGGATTGTCCAGGACAAGAAGTTCTGCCGAAGGGGATATGCCATATAGACCCTGCCAGAATAAGATTCCCTAGATGTGAGTTACCCTCTTTCTGGCCTCTTCCAAAGCTATGTCAAATGCTGGTCCGGGTGTAAACTGGATCCTTCTCCTGTATACAAACTATGATGCAACTGCTGATGATTATGGTAACGGAGGTTTGGCTGTATGTTCTTATATCCGGTTTGTGAATGATGAGAATGAGAAGTAGGGTTAATTATTTGCAATACTGTATCAGCAGTAGTAGTGGTCCTGCTTGTATTATTATTATTGTCCTCACTGTTAATCTGTTGTGTAAGAACTGTTGTTGCTACAAGATTTTTCCCATAGTCCCCAAAAATCCCATGTCTAATTGTTATTATTATTACCAATCTGTCATCTCCCATTCATATTGTTGCGATTGTTTCTGCAGTTGTTGTTTTGATTTTCCATTTTTACTGTATTATTTCTTTCTGAGGTTTCTACAAATTCTATATTCTGGTGGTTCACCGGAAAATGGTACTAAAGTGTGGGGTAATGGTGCCACAAATTCAAGACCATTTAACAGTTTTTGCTCTCAAGGAAGTCAGTTCAAGTCATGCTCCTAAGACTTAGGGTTATGACAAATAACAACCAAACCATCACCAGCGAAAATCAAATCGCCAAAATTCATAAACAAAATAAAAATCAAGCATAAATTTTTCATATATTACACCAAGAGTAAAACATTGAACACCACCATATCAAGCACACCCTCAACAACCAACTTAAATAACAAAACACATTACCAATTTAAGGCCTTCTCGTCGACGACAATCGGTGTACCTTCTGCCTTCCGGAGACTAATGGAGATCAGTTTCTTCCTTGCCTTTCTTGGGTGGTTTTGGCTTCTGATTACTCTTATAAACTAACCAACCAACACCACACAACATAACACCAAGAAGACAAATCACGATTTCTGAATTCCTTACCAAGCTCGCGGTGTCTTTCTTTATACTCTTTGAAATTTCAACTATTGCGTCAACACTGGATGTATCTTCCTTTATACTTTCTGAAATCTCTAATATTGTATTCTGTCGATCTCTGAGAAAATGCTCCTTGAATGTTCCACTTCCATGGATATGATGATCATTATCAGCCATCTATAAATTGATATGATTGATTAAAAAATTTGTAAGCTGATTAGAATCCAAAAATAAGAACTGAAAAAACAACCCTTTATAAAGAAAAATGAAACTTTCTTATATCATAGAAATCTTGTGACGCTCACCAAGACGAAGAATATGCTTAGCTCAAAAAAAGAATATATATGACACGTATCAAGCAAAGAATCTGACCTTGTCAAGAAAAATGTCGCCAAACTAGCTGTCTCAGACAAAGTATAATATTGCCTTTCAACTGATTGATTCACTGAAAAAAAACAAGTACCTCCACAAACACTTGCCTCGATCCCTTGGAAAGCTAATGAACTGGGTTATTTCTGAACTACAATAATAAAACAAACCTATTATAGGGGCTCCAAGATAAGAATTTTGATGGCTCCT
Organism: Papaver armeniacum; assembly: GCA_023531295.1. NCBI lineage: Eukaryota > Viridiplantae > Streptophyta > Magnoliopsida > Ranunculales > Papaveraceae > Papaver > Papaver armeniacum. The sequence goes on from JAJJWW010012459.1 coordinate 82,054, forward strand.
AAGGATTCAAATATCCTACAATGAAGATAAGGGGACCTAGTTCATACAAAAATACTAAAATACCCTTAACCTATTAAATATTGAAACCTAAAACTAATTTGTTTTCATTCCTCTTCTTCGATTCTTCCATTTTCTTCTTCCCATCACCTCCATCGCTTATTTCTTCGATTAATCATCAATTCTCAAAATAATTCATTATCGATTAACACCATTTAATCCACCCGCAATGACTTCAATACCGTAAAAATCAAAAACCCATCTTATTTAATTGGTTTCAATGCATGGATAATCAGAATGATCGTATTGGGTTTTTGAAAAATTTGAGCCACGTCTACGGTTGGGAAATATGAATTTTCCCAACCAGTGACGGTTGGGAATTTTTGGGTGTCTCTGCGAATTTTCCTACATTGTCTACGGTTGGGAACTATGAATTTTCCCAAGTAGATCTACGGTTGGAAAATACGAACATGAATTTGAATACAATTTGCCAAGTGAGATGTCATCTTCACGGTTGGAAAATCATGATTTTATGGTAGAAAAGAAGGAGATCTTAGTTAATAGATTTAGTTTTTATACGGATCATGAATTTTTATGAATGAATACAATCTTGAAATGAATTGCAAAAATAAGTGATGGGTTTTTCTTAGTTTTTTTTTTTTTTTTTATGATATCATCTTCATCATTTACGGAGAAAAAGAAGAGAGAAAGAAGAATAATAGGTTTTTTTATGATCATCATCTTCATCATGATTTATGAATGAAAAGAGAGAAGAGAAGTTAATAGATTTAGTTTTATATTGATCATCAGGTTTCTTAATCATGATTTATGATGATTGATGAATGAAAAGAGAAGGAAAAAATAATAAATTTTATAATTTGGAGGATATTTATGCCATTACAAAAATCTTAATAATTTTGATGAAAAATTTTATTAAGTATTTTTATGATCAATAATAGATTTATGAAAGAAAAGAGAAGGTGATTTTTATTTATTGTTTTTTATGATCATCATCTTCATCATGATTTATGAATGAAAAAAATTTATTATTTCAAATGATTCTAAAAGAATAGTGATGATGGTGGTATTGTTTTTTATTTTCTTGGGAAAATTACTCGTATTTTAAATGGAGGGTTTAGGACGGTTCCTATGGGAATTATAAAAATATTTTAAATGGAGTTGGTTTAGGCTTTGTCATCTTCACAGCCCGAAAACCAAATGGGAGCTCCCTTAAAAGGGAAAAATAATAAATTTTATAATTCATATAAATTTTATTAAAGTATTATATTATAAAAATTTGTAAGATATCTGTTTGTTGATTAAAATTTTCATAATTCATTTTGTCATTTGTGAGCCCTTAACCCAAATGTTAAAAAATTTTTATTTGTGATTTGGTGGTATTTTTTTATTTTTTGGATTAAAATTAAATTTTAAATCCCCAGAATAGTGATGATGGTGGTAATATTTAAAATGGAGGGTTTAGGACGGTTCCTAAATTAACAACAAAAAAATATGAGAGAGAAGAAACAAAAAAAATTTATTATTTTACTACACCGGATTTTGCCATGTAGTTTCCCTAAAAAATTTATTATTTGTATTTTTGGTGGGGTCTTTTTTAGATTTTAGGGATTATAAAATATTTTGTAAGGCCCTTTGTTAATAAAAAAATTTATTATTTATAATTGGTAAAAAATATGAGATTATAAGAGAAGTAAAAATAAAAACAATTATAATAACTAAAAAATATGAGAGAGAAGTAAAACAAAAACAAAAAAAAAAAATTATTAGCGGTGGAGACTACAGGAGAGAGGTGGAAACTACGAATCGGGAGCGGTGGACCCGTGGATTTGAGAGGTGGTGATTGCAGCCGGCTAAGTGGCAAATTTGCCCTGGCACGGCTAAGTGGCAAATTAGAGCCGTTCTTGCGGTTGCCACCTCCATAGTGGGTGCATAAATGACAAACATGAATGTTTACCACACCCATAGGAAGTGGCCTTAGGCGGTTCTACGGGAGGTAGTATAAAAGTTGTTTTGCCATGCCACATGGCATGGCAAACTAGTTTCTCCACTATGGTAAAACTGGCAAATTTTATTAAAGTAGTATATTATACTGTGTTTTGTGGGACCCTTATCAATTAAAAAATTAGTTATTTATATTTGGTGGGGTCTTTATTAAATTTTAGGGATTATATAATATTTTGTGGGGTCCTCTTGTAATAAAAATCTGTTATAATAACTCATAAGTATGAGAGAAGGAAAAAAAAACAAATAAACAATTAATAAGCGATCTAAACTACACCGTTCAGTGTAGTGTTGACCGAGCGGTCGAGTCTCGACTGCTCGGTGGAAACTTGACCTGGCCTAAGTGGCAAATTTGCCACTTAGCTAGGCCAGTTTGCCCATTTGCCAGCTTCATAGTGGGTGTAAAAATGACAAACTTGAATGTTTGCCACACCCATAAGAACTGGCCTTAGTCTCTGGAGTTTGGTGGAGGAAGAGGCTGGCTGAAAAGTGTTACTCATCTTAGTTTTTTGTGTACCGACCTCAGATTTCAGAAGAAGACGGTGGTCTTTCACTCTTTATGCTGGCTATCTGACTCGAAACTAAGGAATGACTAATCAACAGACAACAATATACAAATGCCCTCTTTTCCCGAGTCAACTAGGAATTTGACATAAATGAGCGAGCTATGGGTCTCATTTTGTGCCCATTCACTAACGAGCCGATCACACGACATTTCTACTTTAACCAAATTATAATTTCATTTTTTCATTATGTTGTCGCCGGATTGGGATGCCCGAATTAACTAGAGTATCGTAAATAATACAAAATAGGGTCGTTTAAAAATGAAATGCAAAAGCAAAACCCCTTATCTATATATATCATTAGTAATGCCTAATCTGTCCTCGAATTAAGCAACACTAAATTGCTCATCTATTGAATTAGTTAAGTTAATAATGTCTGGTTAAATTTGTTAAGTATATTTTGGTTATTATTTTTGTTAGATTTAATTTATGAATTTTGTTAGGAAAATTTTGGAATAGGAATGGTTTTTGAGGATTTTATAAAGAAATTTAATTATTCTAGTCAAACACTTCTCAAAATGGAACTGAGTATGCTTTTGTTGGTTTAATTCTTCAAATGACATAAGGAATTCAAAGATTCAGAACTCATGTTATGAAAAATCGTCATGCCCGACTGCACAACAACATGTCGACCACGCATGGTCGTCACGATCGTATAATAATAGAATGACAACTTTTAATAGTCAATCAGATATTGTCATGTTGTATTTATTCCAATCCTGCCGACTAACTATTACCAGACATCGTCACATATATAGTTTCAAAAAACATGGCGACTAAAAGCAAAAATGGACAAAGGAATATTGGATTTTCGGTAATTGTTGGTCGTCAATGTAAAAAATGTATCGAAGTGATGACTATGACCTAGTCGGCAAGTTAGGTTTTGGAAACACTGACGACTAATTATAAAATGGAACGCAGGAAAAAACAGGTTTTTGACAGTATAATTCGGCATGATTTAGATTTTCATAACCCGACGACTAATCGTGTCCATCAACTAGTCGTGAATATTTGGGATGAATATCATGACGACCCTGTGAATGTTAGTTTCAAAGATGAAAAGTCGTCACGATATTCATCCCAAGAAGATAACGACCAAAATGAAACTTGAAAAATCGTCAAGGTCGATGAAGAGATACCCTGACGACTACATAACTCCAAATCAACAATTTTAATTTTTCTGACCTCATTTGACATTCAAACCACAAAATAAAGTAATGTTCGTTCGGTTGGTAAGATTGGAAAAGAAAATTTTATTCATGCACAGAGAATTTACACGCAGTAGATAACAAGTACACAAATAAAAATAAGAAGAAATAAACTCAAAAAAAAACTACACAAACAAAAATAGAAAAGGAAAAAAAACAAAGTCTAAGAGAAGAAAAAACCTCATAAGTTGTTGATTCCCTAATTCAATTTTGTTTCATCAAGATTACATTATACCCAGTAGTGCTGCAAATCCATCGTTTTTGTGCTCTCGAGACACCATTACTACCATTAAAGTAGTAGTACCAAATGTTAGAGCACTACTTGGTCGAACTCGCAAGCGTTGGTATCTCAAGCTTGTTTGTCAAAACTATAAGTCTTGATTTCTAGTCTACTTATAGCTATGTATCGGATTAGGATAGAATGTGAAGTTGAGCTTTAGACTTCACGGCGTTCATCGATTGGAGACGAAGAACTACTAAGGGGAGCTTGTGAAACTTCAACAACAAAAGGTATGTGGAGACTTGAACTCATTTATCACTCAGAAGTCTATTCTATTCTATCTCCTATTGAGATAAAGTCGTATAACAATATAGACTTTACATTATACACTTTTGATATTTCGAGCTGAGTTTAACTCGCTTATATATTTCTCGAAATATGTTTTGGAAAGATTTTTGCTTTAACTACGTTCAACATTATTCTTGACGAAAGTCAAAATATGATCATGTGAAAATCACCTGGTAACATCTTGTATGATTTGTATGAGATAGTCATTTGATGTAGACTCGGAATGTTACGTATTGATCATTCGATCACTTGAAAATTGCTTATAAGCTAATAGTTTGTGTGAGACAGTTATTGTCATCTTCTAAGAATGTTTCAATGACTGAAATGGGAGTTAAGAGCTAAAACCCATGTATGGATACATTACGGTTAGTGTACTAAGCGCGCGAACTGTTTTGATGGAATTCAGGATCGGAAGTTAAGTTTGCATGCCCGTTTGCAAACTTATTAAGTGGTTCAAGTTCTAAAATCGGTCAAGTATGATTTCATACTCATGAACAAATACATTTATATATTAAGGAATGCAATCTTTGCAAACCGTGGCTAATTTTTTTTATAAACTGATTCTTTTGAATCAATCCGATTTTGCTTCAATTGTGTCTTGTATACTTGTATGAGAATATAAACAATTTAACAACTCTATGAGTAACACAATTAGATTCATTTAATTATCAATTGATCTAGAAGTATTAAGATGAACATGGTTAATACAAAAGTGTTCATATGGCTAACTTCGTTAATCATTATTGAGCTAACCCAATATACATGTTTAGGTACTATTACCCATATGTAAATGAAGGTATATTTCATTTGTGTGTAACAAGCTAAGACTATCAAACGGTGGAAAGATATTAGCTTGAATCTTGAATTAGGTTTCATCTAACGGTGAATATTGATTGCTTTGTTCCAAAGTTATCAAACTCTAACTTGAAGACTATATAAGGGAGAACTATGGCAATGCGGGAAACCTAATCCCCACACCTCATGTGTGATACTAGTTGCGACTAGAGTCGATTCTCCTTTAACCTAGGTTTTCCTAAAACCAAGTATAGGTTAACGACTTAAAGACTTCATCGGGATTAAGCCGTGCCCAACTATTTTCTCTGTAGTTATGTGTTCGATCTTACTTGTTCTATCGTATTGAGTACTATCTTCTTTAAAATTTGCTCGATATTTATCTCCATAGGTAAGATATAAAAATAATCACAAAGCTCTTCGTCTCATTCTTTTGTGATTCCAATAACTTGTTTTACTACCATATAGTTGAGTTATTGTGAGGTGATTGATATTTCTAGGTTGTTCTTCGGGAATATAAGATTGGATTATCAATTGGTTCCTTTTTTCACCTTGATTCTATCAAAAACGGAACAAAACTTCATAGGTATTTCCATGGGAGACAGATTTATCTATCATAAGAGACTTTTCTGTGGGAGACAAGTTTGTTTGTCAAGTCTTCGACTTTGGGTCGTAGCAATACTTAGTTGTGGGTGAGATCAGCTAAGGGGAATCAAGTGCATAGACTCACGCTTTAGGATTAAGAGGCGTATGGAACACGGTTGTACCTTAATCGGAGTGTGAGATTGGTTAGGGCTCAACTACATTTCAACTGAGGTTAACTTGTAGAGGCAGAGTACGCAGAGCTGACTTATACTGATGTAGTGTTCAAATCTGAATAGGTCGAGGGTTTTTACGCATTTGTGATTTCCTTGTTAACAAAACTTTTTGTGTCTGTGTTATTTCTTGTCGCATTATATTTTCTTTTTATAATTGAAATATCACAAGGTCAGCAGTAGTTCAATCAATTGGTAAATCCAACCTTTGGTTGTTGATTGAAATTGATTGACTTGGAACATTGGTCTTTAGTAATCATTCACGTTGTTTCTCATAATAATCGGAGCTCATGGATTTCCACTGCTTGATTTGTTGATTACATTAAGAAACAAATATATAACCCTTGGATATATTCTTCTTGATTGAGTCGATTGTCTAGTTGATTCTCTTGGAATTATATTGAAGTTAGTCCACTGATTACCTAAACAAAATATTTGGTGTGGTTGTTGACCCCGCTTTTTCACTAAGCCCACCGTACCAAAAGAAAACCATCATCACCACGAACAAATCCGTCTCCAACTGGAAAATTTCCACAGCAGGCAAATCTAATTTTACCACACATCAATATGCATAATTACTTCAACAATCAACACTATTATTGTTGATATTACCTTTCTCAAAGACTTATCGCCTTTCAACACCCAAACCATCATAAGTCATATCTTGACTCATGTCACCAAGATTAGAATGATCTTTACCATATACGATTATCCCAAAAATACCATTTCCAACACCATTAATTATCAACGCTAAAACACCATTACCTATACCAAGAACTATCACTGGTCATATCTTGGCTACTGTCACCAAGATCAGAATGATGTTTTACCATATATTATTAACCTAAAGTATACCATTACCAACACTATAAATTATCAATCGTAAGAACATCAATAACAATACCCATGAACCATCAACAACTACATCTTTTCCACCTTCATCAATACCAATGTTTTGATACCTAATGCTTTTCAAAGTTAATTAAACGGGTTTGTGCATTTTTCGATTTAATCAGAATCCAAACTTGTTTCAAATCAATATTTTGTTAGAAGAATCGGATTTCATCAGTAAGCAGAATTTGGTTTGTGAGAGATTTTTCTCAAAATTTTGCTTTAAAACTCAAGATCCGAGTAATTAAACATAATCAACTAAATAAGAAAAATAATAATCCTTAAAAGACTAATTTTGATGTAACTCATTTAATATACCCTGAGGATTTTTTTCTTCTCAATATGCAATCGATCTCGTATTGATTTTGGGCTTTGTTCTTGATCTAATTTAGACTATTATTATTATTATTATGGGGTAGGGATAAAGTCACTGCTGATCCAATTGTATGGTGTTATTCTTTTGTTCTTTCTACGAAGTCAGAGATCGAAGAAGGAAGCACCAAATGATGTTATTACAGACCGTAAAAAAAGACCCTCATATGACTTACTATCCTGCTTTCATGAAAGGAAAGACGTCGACGGGAAATCGAGTTCCCAACTCGTTTCTCGAACCTATTGCTCTCAACTTTGTATTAGCAGACGTGATACTTCATCGGATTGCACTGAGTTGGTTCTTTTCCGTCAGGTCATGACTCATCCGAGAGTCAAGAGAAGATCATTCATGAATTATCAACAGTTCTGAACAAAACACGTGGAGATGAAATTGAGAAATGGGTTGAAGATCTATTTAGAGTTCGATGAGGCTGACAAAACACGTCTGTATCCATCCGTACCGGAGGATTGAATTATATAGCTTTTGTTGATTGTTGTTGTCAAGTTGTAAATTGAATTCAAGTTGATTTTAATAAAATGGATTGCATTTTGTAACAAAATTTCATATATGTTGGCTTGTCCCAAGTATTTGTTGAAGAAAAAGAATAAAATCATTTATAATGTAATCGTTTTGTCCGTAAGCTAAATTCCAATCAATCTTATAACTTGAATTTGGAACAAATAGAACTTGTCTTTATTTTAGACAAATGAAATCGCTTGATTTTTTTCAACAAAATGATTGTCCTTTAAAAATAGTACACCAAAAATATGACAGATTTTGGGACACGGTAAATTGTCGTATAACCCTACTTTTCAGAGATTCGGCCGTCCTAACATCCACATTCTCGACTATAATCAATAATAATAACATCATCCACATGAAGTGTTCTCCCAAATTCAGAATATTACCATCAAGATTAGAAAGTTAGACAATCAAACATAATATGCACATGAGTGACTCCCCCAAATTATAGTGAAAAGACGAGGGTACCCAAATACACCACAATCTTTTAAATATCAACTTTATAAGTCCAATACCAAGTGTGATCGCCTATGGAAAGCTCGAGACAATACAACAACTATGGTATACACTTTGTGTGATCACAATGGATATGAAATTGAGACAATACAACAACTTTATAATAGGTCCTAGATTAAACCGAAACACTATAGATCAATATCAAGTGACCTAGGAATTACCGCACAAGTGTATTTATTTAAAATTATATAATAAACAAATTATAGTTGAAAAAATAAAGTAAATAACATAACAAGATTTTGTTAACGAGAAGCGCAAATGCGTAAACACAGCGGGACCTAATCCAGGTTTTGAATACTCTCATAATTAAGCGATATACAAATCTAATGCCAACTTGTATAGTTGAAACCAAGTAAACTACCCTTAGCTACTTAGTTTCTCGCATCCCCGACTTCGACTTATAGAGTCACGCACGTGAATCACCACTCTTTAGACGTTGTTTGAAGGTAAAATTACTTCTACCCCAAACACGTAAATTTGTAGTATGAATTTGGCTTGATAATCGATCCGTGACCTCGATCTTGATTGATTTATGGAGAAAAGGGGGGTATGATAGACACTTTTTGTGTCTAATTTGTCTCGATTCTTTATATTGATAGTGCTCATTTTGTACTTATTATGGTGTTTTATGTGTGTGTAGGTATTTTTGGCCAATAAACATTTTGGAAAAAATCGCTCGAAAAGTTGCACCCGGAGGTCACCTACTATTCGGACTCCCATTTTTGGATAAGGGTAACCTAATTACTAGGGGCACCCCATTTCGAGCAGCTACTAAACACACACCACAGACGGCGGATAGGGAGGTCATCTTCCAAATTCAAAATCGAAATTGGCGGGAAAAATGGCGGAAACGAGAAATGTATTTGGAGTGGATTTTTTGTGGATTGAAGAGATTCGGTGTGGGATTTTGGTGGGTGGACAAGTGGGGAGCCCTACTTGGGCCTGGTACAAGAGTTTGGATCGATCGAATGGGTGGATAAGTCGGGTCGAGGAAAATGTAGCAGGAGGTGAAGTTTCATGGGATTGTTGGTTTGGTTATATTTGGCGATTCACGGGAGATTTGAGGCAAGATAATCCTCATGAGATTCATATCAATCTAATAAAGGGATTAGAGTGACCAGCATATGGCTCAAAACCGCGTGGAGAAGATTTTAGAAGAGATTATTGCCGTGACTTCCACGGAAAGAAAAGAAGAAATTTAATCGGTTTTTAAAGGGTTTGGAGGTGTATAAAGGTGTGATCGAGGTCCCGAGAGAAGGATATAAAGTTTAGAAGAAGTTAGGGAAGTTTAGAACACCACAGCCGAAATCAAAGTTGCGAGAATCGGGTTTCTTCCGGGCAGCTGAAGAACACCAAGAACAAAGGCCATCTAGGATGATCGTTTAAGGCGTCTTAAATTCAACGACAAATCAATGATACAAATGATTTACAGTAGTTTCTTTAAGCAATTTGCTTTATGTGGACAATGTTACAAATGTCTTGTGTTATTATTTTTCATCCTTTTAATCAACTTTTGGGCTATAAACATGTATTTTGAGCAAGTGATTAATATGAGGAGCTAAACCCCTTTCTTTGGCGACGGAGGAAGCTATTTTTCCAACAAATATGTGGTAATATTTATTTAATTAATTTGCAATTCTTTTTATGATTATTTGCATTGAATCGAAATTGAAATAAAGATTTTTGCTAACTCTTTGTGTTTTCACTTGATGGTGCATGCTTAGCTTAGGGCTCTTGATGTTCCATGCTTGAGATTAACAACTAGTATTCGAAAATCTACTATTGGCAATATTTAAGAATCAATTGAACGTATGAATTGCATGATAATTATTAATATTGAATCGCATAAAAATTGGAAAATAGTGGAAACCTGAGTCTCATTGCTTTTTTATAATCTTGATAACAAACTTCGTGAGTTTTCTAGTTTTATTTGAATCTAAAAAAATCCTTCACAAGTCTGAGAGGAACGACATCTTTGTTACCACTTTCTACAACAATTTAAAAACACATCAATTTTTACGCCGTAAACGCGGAATTTGTTTTAGGGTTTTAGATTTGTTTTTCTTTTTATTTTTAGTTTTTTTTATTATTTTTGTTCTTTTTTATGTTTTGGGTATTTATCTTTTGTCTACGGGTTCTGATCATAAAGAAAATTGAGCCATGAGTCTCTGGGTGATTTCGTAAAGACTTGGAGCGAAAGATTGTGCGAAAAGAACGTAAACAAGACCATTTTATTTTAGATATTTTGTTTTTAGGGTTTGTTTATTTTTAGAAAAAAAAAAATTGTATTAGGGGTTTATTATCTTTGTAATTTTTCTTTTCTTTTTGGACTTTTGACTTTGGACAATTATTTTTATTTTTACCCCTACGGAAGGGTACTTTAAATATAAATTGTTTGCGAGAGAAGGAGGACAATTACGATATTGTCTTCGCACCTTGGGTTCGCATTAATGCACATAGAGTCGATTGGCAGGAGTCGATTCAACCGATTCATCCCCTGGTGCTGGGAACGGAGATAAGATTCGAACACTGCGAATCCTCGTCAACAGTTCTTGGGACTTCGTTTGCATATATGCTGAGGACTTGAATACGTTTGCTTTAATTTTCTAGTAAGGGCAAGGTCGGCCATACAAGATAAGGTTCGGATTTCATCACCGTTTCTTCTTGCCCGCCTTAGGAACATCGTAACCTATACAACCTAAGCCTTAAAATTTTGACTAGAACAAGACCGAGTACTTGAGATTAATAAGAAAGTCATTCAAAAATATTAGTTTACTCTTTTAAGCACACTTCAAAGTTCATGTTGTTCGTGAGTTGAATGCGTGACCGCGCCGCATTATGGGGTGAGGCCTTGGGTATCAAAGCTCCACCGAGCTTCCCTCGCCCTATTCAACTTACTTTGACTCGGATTGATTCCGCAGAGGGTTTGCTTAAATTATAACGTTCCCTTTCAAGTATTAGAAGTCGTCTAGAAACAACGCAAGTGGAGCCATCATGCTTTTGTTTCTTAGAAATCAATAGGTTTGATTTTGGTTGAGTCGGCCTTGATTTGGTGATTGCATAGAATTCCCTTCTAATTCTTTGTATGCTCCGAACGTAAAAAGACGCCCTGTAGATTTGTTAAAGAGAAACCTAGTAGTTCTAGCGTCTCGATTACCTCAATTTAGAAAGTCCGATTTTGAAGAGTCCTTTTGAACCTCCAGTTCAAGGAGACAATCCCTAATATTCCAATAGTGCGAAATGGCAACTTTGAAAGCTTTGTTGAACCCGACTAGGACTACTCGTCCCTCGTGTATCGGGATTGCGTGAAACGAAGCAACTTATGAACTTAAAACTGACCTTCACCAGTGCCTCCCCATCTTCTTAGGAAAGAAAATGAAAACCCCTATTTTCATGTTAGGGACTTTGAGGAAATTTGTAGTACCTAAAGATTAGAAACCTTGATGATGATGCTTTGAAACTCGGGTTATTCCCTTTTTCCTTGAAAGATAAAGCCAAATCGTGGCTATATAGTTTATTTTCTCGGTTCAATTGAAACATATGAACAACTTACATCCGCCTTTTGAACAAGTTTTTCCTAGGCACAAAACATCGTCTATTAGACGCAAATCCGCACGTTTTCTCAACATGCGGGAGAATCTTTTGTATAGGTATTTGGAAAGGTTCAATGATTTATTAGCTCCAATGTCCTCATCATGGTCTGTGAAAAGGTTAGGTTAGTTCGGATCTTTACGAGGGTTTAGATTATTCCACTACGACTACGTAGAATCTATGTGTACAGGTGGGTTTGAAAACCAAAGCAGGTTGATGAGCGATGACATATTTGCATGAAATCGGCCGAAAAGACCCAAAGAATGGAAAATAGTAGGGAACCCAAGAAAACAATTCTTTTAGGAAGAGGAAACGTTAATAGGGTAAGAAGGAGGCTATGAATCGGATGCCAAAATTGTCTATAAAAAATGTTAGAAGCTTTAGAAGTGGGTCACACTAGTGGTAGATTGGAGCCTTTGGGAAGGCGAGGAATAATGAAGAGCAAGCCAATGCTCCGTATAATAACACTAAATTCGACAACCATAGAAATTTGACCCATATTCGTAAAACCTATAATCTGGTTGGAAAAACCATCCGAACCTTTCGCGGGTCTAAGGGCCGCAGTCAAGGTCAGCTTAGTAATTCGAATGTTCCCCCGGGTTTTGTTATAATAAAAACTCTCCAAAGTCAAACTCACTTTAAAGAACCCTTCGAGAATAAAATGTCTAGCTTAGAGGAATCTCTTAGTATATTAAGAAAGAGCCGAGGATGTGTTAGCACGCATTAGAAATGTTATAAAAAGCCAGTTAGTTTTGAACAGAAACCTGAATTTTTCAAACTAATGTCGATGGGTTGTCACCGACAAATATAATTTCACTTTCTTACTACTCAAAATATAAATATAGCAAGGGCAAGAAAGGATCGATCCCACGAGAGAGGTCTAGGTTGTCAAATTGTTATGGTTTCCTATATAAAACACCGAGGGTTTGCTGATTTTTATATACTAAAAATAAAATAAAAGCAAAACAAATAAAAGTAAACACGCAAATCAAGGATGTGAAAATATTGATAAAGGTTTCATCTTCAATTGTAAACAAGTTTATGAATATATGAATAGAATTCGTATTTAATCTATTATCATCAAAAGCCATGGAATACCTTATTGCAAGAATACTCCGTAAATTTCTTAAGTTATCAACACACACATTAGGCTGCGTATGTGAAATCTACCTAAAGAATAACCTAACGCCTTGCGCTAATCAAGTTCAACCCCTAGGAGCATTAAGTTTCAGAAATAGGCTAATCAATGCAATTGAAATACATTGCGCAAACAATTCGAACAAAGGTCAATTTCTACATATGATTACAAGGATGTATCACTACAACCTAGAATCATATCATGCTACTTGTATTCAAGGTTATCGCTCGATGAAAACCCTAAAATAGCTATAGATATGGATGTGAGTTCAATCAATTCTAGACTTAACTAAACAAACATTCAATCATATTGCAATCCATCAATCATGCAATTATTATAACCCGTAGAAAGTGAAACGATAATATTGAGAGAAAACTAATTCATAAATATAACTTGTTGCAAAATCCAACTACATCTTCAACCAATAATAAAACTTAGTTACTTGTGTTTTTGGAAATCATCATAGAAAGTTTAGAAGAACCTATCATGTGAAACCCTAGAAAAAAGTAGAAGTCTCCTAATGGAGATATATCTAGGTTTAGAGAAAAAGTTCTATTTATATGCTTTTCTCCCCATAAGGATACTTTCCCAAAATTAGGTTAATTCTTCTCAAAACCCGTCTCCAAGTTGGTCCACCAAGCCCAAGAGTGAAAAATATGTCTCTGGAATTTTGGGTCCAAAAAGCGTCGCCGGAATTGCTGACGTCATCGCCGGAATCCGCCCACGGGCGCAGGAATCCATTTCGACGGAAAATATCTCGTGCCACCTTTTGTCATCTAAACTGTCACCACGAAAGTGCACGCTCCCAGCAGCCCATCTCCCAATCTCTCGCAATTCAAACAATCACAAAATACCATCAAAACCACCTCATTTCTCATGAAAACGCGCCCAAAAGCGTGATGCGTAGCCCATATGTCCTTGTTGATTCTTGCATCCGACTCATACCCCCTTCGTGATTCACTAAATCATTGTGATTCCCACTTACGGTTCCAAAATCCGGCTACTGGAGCTATGCTCACTGGCTCACCAATTTCTCCCACTTTCCGCACTGTTTCTGCGACATTCTTGTTTGCGTTTGCTGTCTTCAACTGAATGACCGCACCCAAACAACCATCACCCCTTCTTAAACCGCACCTTCTATCTTCTCAAACTTCACATAATCTCCGGCACTTCCATCCTTGGCTCGTTCATGCACCAACTCGCCACACCTAGCCTCAATAAAGAATGCTTCTATTCTCTCAAGCCTAGCCATTCTCGCCATCATGCTGCCAAAGACCATGTTCACCGGCAATCTTGGTAGGTTCAACACAAAGTTGCACATTGCCGCAACCCACCACCAACTCGCATATAGCCAACTCAAACCACAGCTTCAACTCAGCTTATTTCCTCGATTTCATCTCGGACACTTTCGTAGCTTCTCCATTAACTCCAAGTAACCAACTTATGTGCCACCAAATTTCAGTTCAATCAAACCCTAACACGATTAAATACCCCCCGTTAATCACATGTAAACCCATTATGCAACATCCAATTCAAGCCAAACCCATCCTTTCTTTGCATTCTCTGATTCGAAATCATCATGAACCTCCGAATTACTCTCCATTACCACTTAAGAGCCTCGACCAATTCCACCTCGTCATCGCTATAACCTCCAACTCCCCGACTTTACGGTCACCAAAGACTCCATCTCACCGAAAGTACACAAGCTAAACACTAGCTTCTCCATTCTCTGCCGCATCTCCATCTCACAAGAAGACCAAGTTTCGCTTCAATTCCACCAAGAAATTGCCATAACCTCCAATGACTTCACCCATTCCCGCATTTTCAACTTTGATTGGCCCAAAGATCATAACTGCAACTCACTTATTGCGCTTCACCGCCCCCCGAGTATCTCCCGCCATTCCACATTATAATCCCGAGTCATGCCTAATTCCATTCCATCATCGTCGGGTGCCTCAGCTCATCTCCCGACTGCTTAATCACCAACAAGTCCCACCGCCATTATTTGACCTCCACTTGCCGCCATAATCAGCCGCCATACCCAGCCTTTTCACAACCTCGCTAACACTCTCCTGCCATTTCGGCCACTTATTCCACCGGGGCAGCTTTCCTCACCGCGAGAATCGGGCTGCGCATCGCATCTCGGGACAACCACCACCTGCGCGATTTAACCTTCACAAGACAATCCATCCAACCTCCGCTTCATCCACCAAGCTTGTGCTCTCGCTCCAAGACTAATTCTGTAGCTTCCCGCAACATAGCCATAGCGCTTGCACCTTCATCTATGTAGCTCAAATTCACCCGCCAAATCTCCCTCGTAATTGCTCTTCATTCTATCCATTCCTTCCTAATTGTAAATGCAACTCAAGAGCGGCCCATCGCCTAGCAATTGCAACACCGCCGAGCCATCGCATAAATTCCATTATCTGCAGCCTTCCTACTACCAACCCAAGGCAAACTCCCAAAACTCGTTTCCTTCATCTCTCTCTGCGACTCACTTTCGACTCATCAAGAGAAAAAGATCCATAATCAACCATCAACCCCTCGCCATCACAACAAAGAACATAGTCGAGCTCCATCTTCTAGACATACCTGTAACCTATGGATTGAGCAAAGATTGGGAATACTGGTCACTCGTGCCTATTTACAAGCACCTTGTGTGCCGACATCGGTACTCCATTTTAAGCTCATTTGCTGGTGATTCCTAGGTCACCTGCTTCTCCTTCCTTTCTTGGCTCACACATCAACCAAATTCCAATCGGGGTGGAAACCCATCTCTCGATTAAAGTTCACAGACTCACAAAACCCGTCAATCTCTTTCATTTACTCTTTGCAATCGATGGCAAAGAAGACCAACTTTCAATGGCAACGAACTCTTCTTCATCCCTATCTTGTCTCGCTACTATCTCAATCTTCTCCGGTGTTCTCAATATAACACACAATGCCTTCGCCTTAACCGATGAGCCATCGTGACATAAGGATTGCCGTGAGAAAGACTTGGTGCAGAGGTGGTCTCATGGGTTGAGCTAGAACAAATGAAAATCTCGACCAACTTCTGTAGTTATAAGAAATAGAGTTGAAACAGGTGGCCCTTAGTAAATTGATTGGGTGCCTATAACAGTTCTGTAGGTTCCCTAATTTTCGACACCTTCAACTTGCTTCAGATGCTTCCCGCATTCTTCACGATGTCGGATTGACTCACTCTTTCGCCATTGGCGTCTTTTCGTGCTCTTCGAGATGATGAGAAGAAATCTTGGATTTGAGCGAGTTCCACTTCCTTTTGCCCCATTGACTCCAAAACACCTATAAAACTCAAAAGCACACATAAAATACATAATTCACATGAAAAATAGCAAAGAAAGCATAAACTCTTCATAGAAAATACTACGTGTATTCTACACCTATCAAATTCCCCCACACTTAGACTTTGCTAGTCCTCGAGCAAATCAAACAAAATAATAAAATACAACAACTCCGTGTCGTCGAGGCTACGGTTAATTTTAGCATAAATAACAAGCCTTTAAACCCCTAGGTGTCCCTATTGGACGAGTTATAGTCTCGTGAAGGTTTACTAGAGATATACCTACAAAACCTATATTTCAAACTCCGTCTATTTGTGACAAATCAATGAACGAATCCAAATTGACTACAGGAGGAGGTACCTTGCAAATTCAATTCAATTATTAGTAAATAAACTCTATTTAGATAGTTGAACAAGCCACAATACTGGAAACTAACAACCACAATCACAATGAAAAGATTAAGAAGATGGATAAAGATGTAGATGTTGGCGAATATTCACAAGTGTTCGATGTTTCCCATATCCGTCTCAAGGTCACCGTTAAGATGAACCTAATCCTATTGGATTGAGCTACTTCGTCTTCGAATGCTACATCAAATCAATTGGCATATACAAGGGAACCAAAAGTGACTTTATTCAACATAATAATAATTTCTTCTCTTTTTTTTTTATATGATTGGATCAAACCGGGATCCAATTTCTCTTTTTTTTAGACGGCATGATTAGATCTTTTGGATCCAAGCGCATGCTTCTTGTCGCAAGTACATGATAGTTGCCTGGATCCCGCATTCCACGCTTGTTTAGGCGACGGAGACAGGGACTACGTTTCACACATACTGCTATTCCCAAGTGTCTTTTTATTCCGTTTTGGTCTAATTGGTCGGTCCTTTTTTTTCTTTTCATATATTTTTTTCATTTTTTTTTTTTTTTTTTTTTTTTTTTTCATGTAACTCAACCACTCTATTTCATCCTAGCAGTAATAACACGTCGATTTTTAGTGACCCACCAAAGCACTTAGAGAACAATAGATAAATATGGAAAAAATAAAAATAGCATGTGATATGGTGATATTCCGAGATATGGTAACAACTATCATGTTAATTTGTGATTTCTAGCTATATTCTTCCCTTTTAGTTAATTGGTTCCTCAACTCCTGCATTCAAAATGGTTCCATCCACTAATGGTGTCAAAAACAAACTATGCAAACATATAAATGCTCCCCCACACTTAAACTTCACATTGTCCTCAATGTGTAAAACCGAAAGTTCTGAATTCTGACGTAACAGCAGATAAAACGCAAAACTGTGCAAATTGGTAAGGAATTTGGAAAACTCCATTTCACAAAAGTTGTTCACCTACGTGTTTTCTACACAGTGTCAAAATTTCACAGTGTTTCGATAAACGGTCTGACAGTTATGGTCTCTGGAATGAACTACGCGCAGTCTGAAATTTTCTGACGAAAAGGTATTCGGCATAATTCTCTTCTAAGATAGATTACGGACTCAATGAAATTAAACATAGGGATGCAAATATGATATAAAAACAGTAAAAAATAAATAAACGAAACAAAAATAAAAAGCAAAAGGATAAGAAATACAAAACCGGTGGGTTGCCTCCCACTTAGCGCTTGTTTTAAAGTCGTCACGGCCCGACTATATCCTTGCAAGATTCATTCCCCATACACCAATAATCGGAAAAGTTGTGGATCCGTCCATAGCACCTGTTTTGCAAACACTAGCTTCACACAAATATTAGTAACATAAAGCAAAAGTGAAGCTATGAACCGATAAAAGCTTCCCCACACTTATTCTTGTCCACACTTGGAAGTGTATAAAGAATATAAACGTCGGGTACTTCCACGGTTTCTTGTTCCATAACCTGCATAGTATGAGAATCAAGTTTCTCTAATGGCGGAAAACGAGAAACAAAATCATTCAATAAAGTTCTCAAGACATATATTCAAACCAATAAGAGGTAAAGGAGAAGAAATAATAGGCAAAGGGTTAGATAAACCTTGCACAATCTCTGTATCACGGAATCCTCTTCATCCTTGAAAAACTCAAGTGAATTATTCACCTCTTGTGTATCATGGTCCTCTATCAAACCTTGCAACCATTCTTCGTCGTTTTCTCGCCTTTAACCAAAGTATCGACATAAACATCATCATTACAATCATTTCGCAAGTTCAATTGGGTCTTCCACAATATTGGTTATAACGGTCTCATTCTCAACATATTCCTCTTTTTATTAGACTCACACCTTGTTATCAAGAAAGTTGTAGTAACACACTAAATGCATCATCCTCAATTACCTTTTGAATAGGCTGGTTGATCATTATAAAGATCAATAGCTTGAGTTAACTACACAAGTGTCATCAAATATCTCCCAAAAGGTCATTGTCCTTTTTACCATGACATTCAATCGATGTATTTTCATCTAATCGATCATCACCATAATAAAATCCTTGCTGAATTTAGTGTTGCCCAACCCTTGAATCAGGTGAATGATCATTATTACGTTCCAATGAATGAGTTAACTACACAAATATCATCGAAAAGCTCTTCCGAGGCTCCATAACATCTTCCTCCTTGTATCAATGCCTTGTCTTAAAGTGGAAACAGTTTTGAAGCTTTGGACGCTTCCACCAAATTTCTGAAATAGTGTTCTTTTTTGTATGACTCTTCCATGTTTGAATGGGTAAATGATCATAATTATATTCCCTTTGGAATCGGGTAAGAAGAAATATTCCAAAAATTGGGCCAAACATACTATTATCTATCACGGGTCGAGGAAAGTTGGTCCATGCTTTGTTGTCATGTCTTGTACTCCATTCAAAATCTGCATCTCATCTACCGAATAAAGAAAATTAGATGTAGAATTATTCCCACCTTGTGGTTGCTCACTTACATAACCACCATAAGAAGTTGTTGGTATGTATGAGAATAACCATAGGGTTCGTGGATATGCATCATAGCCAAAGGATTGGTTTTGATTGCATCCCATAGAGGGTGGATAATTTTTATGTTGTTGAGGTTGAAAATCATATCCATTGCTCCAATATGCTCCTTCCATAGAGATAAGCACCCGAAATAAGATTCTCAAACCAAGGTTAAAACCGTAAAATAAGAAAAAATAAAAAATAAAAAATAAAACAAAAACTAAATACAAAAATAAGAAACCAAAAACAATTGACAACCGTTGCCTCCCAAGAACGCCGCCCAAAATTTGATTGTCAGAAGAGCAAATATAAATTACACTTTCTTACTACTCAAAATATAAATATAGCAAGGCAAGAAAGGATCGATCCCTGAGAGGTCTAGGTTGTCAAATTGTTATGGTTTCCTATATAAAACACCTAAGGGTTTGCTGATTTTATATAATAAAAATAAAACAAAAAGCAAACAAAAAAAGTAAACGCAAATCAAGGATGTGAAATATTGGATAAAGGTTTTCATCTTCAATTGTAAACAAGTTTATGAATATATGAATAGAATTCGTATTTAATCTCGCTATCATCAAAAGCCATGGAATACCTTATTGCAAGAATACTCCCCGTAAATTTCTTAAGTTATCAACACACACATTAGGGGTGCGTATGTGAAATCTACCTAAAGAATAACCTAACGCCTTGCGCTAATCAAGTTCAATTCCTAGGAGCATTAAGTTTCGTAAATAGGCTAATCAATGCAATTGAAATACATTGCGCAAACAATTCGAACAAAGGTCAATTTCTACATATGATTACAAGGATGTATCACTACAACCTAGAATCATATCATGCTACTTGTATTCAAGGTTATCGCCGATGAAAACCCTAAAATAGCTATAGATATGGATGTGAGTTCAATCAATTCTAGACTTAACTAAACAAACATTCAATCATATTGCAATCCATCAATCATGCAATTATTATAACCCGTAGAAATCAAACGATAATATTGAGAGAAAACTAATTCATAAAAATCATAACTTGGTTGCAAAATCCAACCACATCTTCAACCAATAATAAAACTTAGTTACTTGTGTTTTGGAAATCATCATAGAAGAAGTTTAGAAGAACCTATCATGTGAAACCCTAGAAAAAAGTAGAAGTCTCCTCATGGAGATATATCTAGGTTTAGAGAAAAGTTCTATTTATATGCTTTTCTCCCCATAAGGATACTTTCCAAAATTAGGTTAATTCTTCTCAAACCCGTCTCCAAGTTGGTCCACCAAGCCCAGAGTGAAAAATATGTCTCTGGAATTTTGGGTCCAAAAGCGTCGCGGAATTGTCGACGTCATCGCCGGATCCGGCCTTAAGGCCGGAACCGTCGACGGTAAAATATCTCAGGCCACCTTTTGTCATCGGAAACTGCCACCAGCGAGTGCACGCTCCCAAGAGCTCATCTCCATATCTCTGCAATTCAAACAATCACAAAATACCATCTAAACCAATTCCCTCATTTCTGCGAAAACGCGCCCAAAAGCGTGATGCGTAGCCCATATGTCCGGCCGTCGATTCTTGCATCCGACTCATACCCCCTTCGTGATTCACTAAATCATTGTGATTCCCACTTACGGTTCCAAAATCCGGCTACTGGAGCTATGCTCACTGGCTCACCAATTTCTCCCACTTTCCGCACTGTTTCTGCGACATTCTTGTTTGCGTTTCTGTTCCCAGCTCAGCGACTGCACCTGAAACAACCATCACCCCTTCTTAAACTGCACCTTCTATCTTCTCAAACTTCACATAATCTCTGGCACTTCCATCCTTGGCTCAGTTCATGCACCAACCTGCCACACCTAGCTCACAAGAATGCTTCTATTCTCTCAAAGCCTAGCCATTCGCCATCATGCCAATTAAAGACCATGTTCACCAAAGAATCTTAGGTTCAACACAAAGTTGCACATTGCCGCAACCCAGCTCACCAACTCTGCAATATAGCCAACCGAAACCACATACTAACTTCAACTCGTTATTTCCTGCCGATTTCATCTCTGACACTTTCTCGTAGCTTCTCCATTAACCTTAACCAACTTACAGCCACCAAATTTCGGCTTCAATCAAACCCTAACACGCATAAATACTCCCTCGTTAATCACATGTAACCGCTGCAACATCCAATTCAAGCCAAACCCATCCTTTTCTTTGCATTCTGGATTCGAAATCATCATGAACCTCTCAATTACTCTCCATTACCGCCTTAAGAGCTCGACCAATTCCACCTCGTCACATTGCCATAACCTCCACTTCGGGCCTTTGCAGGTCTACCAAAGACTCCCATCTCACCGAAAGTACCACAAGCTAAACACTAGCTTCTCCATTCTCACGTCGCATCTCCATCTCACAAGAAAGACGGCAAGTTCTCTTTCCGAATTCCACCAAGAACTGCCATAACCTCCAACAAGCTTCACCCATTCCTCGCATTTTCAACTTTGAGCACGGTCAAAGCATCATAACCTGCGGCTCACGATTGTGCTTCACCGCCTCCCCGATATCTCGCCATTCCACATTATAATCCCGAGTCATGCCTAATTCCATTCCATGATCATTGCAGCTCCAGGTTCATCTCCGTGGCTTGAATCACCAACAAGTCCCGGTGCCATTACTTGACCTCCACTTGCGCCATAATCAGTCGCCATACCCACATTCACAACCCTCGCTAACACTCTCCATTAATAGGTTCGACTTTATTCCACTGGGCAGCTTTCCTCACCGCGTAATCGATTCTGCATCGCATCTCGGACTAACTGATCCACTGCGTCGATTTAACCTTCACAAGACAATCCATCCAACCTCGGTTCATCCAACCTGCTTTGTGCTCTCGTTCAAGACTAACTGTAGGGCTTCCCGCAACATAGCCATAGCGCTTGCACCTTCATCTATGTAGCTCAAATTCACCACCAAATCTCCCCGTAATTGTTCTTCATTCTATCCATTCCTTCCTAATTGTAAATGCAACCAAGAGCTGCCCACCGCCTAGCAATTGCAACAGACCGCTCGAGCCATCGCATAAATTCCATTATCTGCAGCTTCTTCGGGCCACCAACCCAAGGCAAACTCCCAAAACTCGCTTCCTTCATCTCTCGCGACTCACTTTCGACTCATCACACACCAAAGATCCATAATCAACCATCAACCCTCGCCATCACAACAAGAACATAGTTCGAGCCCATCTTCTAAGACATACCTGTAACCTATGGATTGAGCAAGATTGGGAATACCGGTCACTCAAAGCCTATTTACAAGCACCTTGTGTAAAGGACATCGGTACTCCATTTTAAGCTCGCTGGGTGATTCCTAGGTCACTGCTCCTTCCTTTCTTGGCTCACACATCAACCAAATTCCAATCTGGTGGAAACCCATCTCTGATTAAAGTTCACAGACTCAATAAACCCGTCCAATCTCTTTCATTTACTCACCGCAATCGATGGCAAAGAAGACCAACTTTCAATGGCAACGAACTCTTTCTTCATCCCTATCTTGTCTCGGCTACTATCTGAATCTTCTCCAGGTTCTCAATATAACACACAATGCCTTCGCCTTAACTGATGAGCCATCGTGACATAAGGATTGCCGGTGAGAAAGACTTGGTGCAGAGGTGGTCTCATGGTTGAGCTAGAACAAATGAAAATCTCGACCAACTTCTGTAGTTATAAGAAATAGAGTTGAAACAGGTGGCCCTTAGTAAATTGATTGGGTGCCTATAACAGTTCTGTAGGTTCCCCTAACTTTCGACACCTTCAACTTGCTTCGATGCTTCCATTCTTCATACGATGTCGGATTGACTCCACTCTTTCGCCATTGGCGTCGTCTTTCGTGCTCTTCGAGATGATGAGAAGAAATCTTGGATTTGAGCCGAAGTTCCACTTCCTTTTGCCCCATTGACTCCAAAACACCTATAAAACTCAAAAGCACACATAAAATACATAATTCACATGAAAAATAGCAAAGAAAGCATAAACTCTTCATAGAAAATACGGTGTATTCTACACCTATCAAATGCTCGA
>JAJJWW010012460.1:0-44610 GCA_023531295.1 Papaver armeniacum
TCATAACAATACGAGGATGGTTGAACCTTATCAAAACATGTAGTGTATTCGAGATCTAAACTCTTCCTTTAAATTAGGTGAATAATTATATGTATTATCGGGGTAAGATTGGAAACACTATTTTAGGATTCAAGTTCACTATGAGTAATATCCTTAGGTGCACATCGTTCCACATACTTATTAACGGTCTCACACATTCTATCCAGGATTATTTGAGATTGAAGCGCAGATTCACGTGTAGTTTCATTGAACTTCTTAAGTGATTCCTCTAAAGAAAGACTTGAATATTCATCACTAGGTGATATACCGGTCGCTTGTTGAAATTGTTTTGAGTGTGTCTTCTAAGGAATTAGTTTTATATTCATCAGAAGCTGGCGGAAATTGTTTGATTAAATCCTCTAAAGATGGAGAACTCTCATTTTTTATTATAATATTGCTCATTACTGTTAAATGCTGAATGGTGGATGTCTGAATAGTAATTGGGATCACCATGATATGAGCCATATCCTCGAGAAGGTTGATAGTGGTCCCAAGTACTATCCACACTCACGGGCATAGATACTGGATATTGTCCATTTAGATACTCAGCCCGATAATATTTATATTGGTCTTTATAATACCAAATCGACATTTTCTTGGTGCACATGCAAATGCAAGGTCAACTAAAATAGGTAGGCTCGGGTTACCTTTAGCAATATATACTACAGTCAAAGACTGGTCAACGTGATGCGAGGGCTAAGGCTTGTGGTGTTTCGGATGATAACGCCACCGTACTATACCACGATTTTTCCTAAAATCGGTGCCGGAAGATGCAATTGGTGTGTGCACGTGTATTTTTTGTTTAAATAAAGAAAATAAAAGGAAAGAATTAAAATATTTACAAAATTAAAAATAATCTTAAACTAATATGTACAAAGAGAATAAAATCTAAAGAATCTAAATACTTCGTAAAATAATCATTTACAAAAACAAAATAAAATAAAAATCCGGATACTTACCTGTTTAGGCACGCAAATTTTATTTCATTTTAAATCTCCAATTATCCCGCACACCAAAATTGAAAAGATACCCAAGTAAAATCTATAAATCTATAGAATAATAAAAAATAAAATGAAGAAAAAAAAATCTAAATTATCCTAATATTTACAAATTTACAAAAATTAAAAATAACAACTTTTAGTCCCACGAGCTAGAGGCGCCAAAAACTTGATGGGATTTTAATTGTACCGCAAGTGCATCGACTATCGATTGGATAGTATGCAAGCACGATGTCGTTCCACCTGGGACTAAATTGTTACCTTTAATTTCTAATTAAGTTATACGCCAAAAAGATGTAACAATAATTAAACTAATAAAAGAAATAAACAAATAAGAAGAAAAAACGAGGGTTTAGATTTCACCACTATGACGTAATTAGATAATTATAACTATTTTAAATAATATTCTCTCAATAACTAATCAAGACGATTTAGGAAACATCGAACGTCTCGGAAAATATAGGACCCAAGAGAATTATTATTAAAATATATTAAACTCACTAAAATACATCATCGGGCTTCCTCTTAGCCCTAGTAAAGAGATTACACGACCATTACAAAAAGGAAGAAGAAAAGAAAATGAAACTCAAACTCTACTGCTCGACGGAACTGGCCTCCCTTTTCCATTTGCTTTAACCAATATTTATAGTTTTCAAAAAAAATCACTTCCCTTTTTCATATCCACTACCACATCATCATCCAATGAAAGTATGCCACGTGTCAAATAATATAAAAATCCTCCAATCAGAATGTGCCATGTGTCAAATACTGCAATCAATATCTTAATTATTATTTCCAACCATAAAGAGTAATATTCTTTCCAAAATCTCCATATATTCCATTAATCCACATCATAAAGAAATATTTTCTTCATTTAAACAAAATATCTTCAGATATCATTTATCATAATTAATGTCTTTCACATGTTTTCCATACTTCTATACACGTCGTGATACACTTTTACTTGGCATGCTTACCGCACTCCCATATTCACATAATTGGACTTAATAAAATGATTTTCCATGTATTTCATTTCGGGCTTAGCCCATTTAATCATAAATCACTTCATTTCCTCCATTTTACGCGTAGATTTCCGTGTTTTAGTCCGTCGAGCTTTATTTCCTTCAAAACACTTAAAACAAGATTATTAGCAATAAAATGAGTCCTAGCTAATGTAATTATGGGTGAAAAAGCATCGCACTTACGTGCTTATCATTGGACACTATTTATTACACGAGGATGAGAAAAATGTTCATACCATTTCATATATCCATCGTCGCCGGCATTTGGCTCATCAAACGAATCTTGTAACTCTTCATTTGGAACAAGATAATCCCGGTTATTCTAGTTGTCCATCGATGGATCAGGATCATATTTGGGGGAGAAATTCTTCTCACTGTTCTTAGTTCCGACCTTCTTCACCTTGAAGTTGAAGTTTTCCACTTGTGGGACACTTTGGACACAAGAAAGTTGTCTAAGTACACTTCGAGGATTATACATTGTACAACCCCGAGGATGAAACAACGGTTCATTATAACCCGCACAGTGAGAAATCAATAACATCAACATCCTCCTCGTCTTCATCGATGCAATGCGGTAAGGATGGAAAACCATATCTCCCATCATAACTTATCTAATGTCTCCCTCAACTCCAACACCCTTTTTTCTTATTCTTTTCCTATGAGTTAAAAAATTCATATTTACCAGTTGTAGGCTTCCCATAAGGCCAATGAGTGTGAGCATGAGAAAATTGCAGTTTAGGGAAGTGGTCGTACACCCAAACATAAGAGAAGAGGCAACAAATAATACATTCTCAATATGATTAGTAAAAATACACATTCATTCAACGATATATTCAAACGTGCAAATGATAATTTAAATACACTGAACAAGGGTGTATAAGCCTCCAAAATATAGACTCTTAATCCTCGAATCTTTTCTGAGTTCCGCTTGAACGAATGAAAGAACCGCAATGCCCCAAGAGTAGTTGTTCATCCACGGGGTCCAATAGCTGGAGGTAATGAGCATTTACCACGTGACCTGAACTGTCAGGGAAGAAAATGGTTCCTAGTTGATATAACAAATAAGCATGATCACATGGTGCTTAATCTTCTCCTCGTCATCACCAACTTTACTCAAAGAATCAAATCTTTCGTCCCTGAAAACTCATCAAACAAGGTTTTGAGCTTGATCTTTTTCAACTTCTTCTTGTGTGTGCGGTCTTCCTCAAACTCATTATAATCATCACCTTCCTTAAGCTCTTTGTTAGCTCGTCTAAACTCACATTATGCCTTTTTATCGCTCCATCCTAGACACATTTCGACTAGTTTTTCAAGAACTTCATAACTCATTGAGGGATCGTAGCCATCTCGAACACTTGTTCCTGTAATTGGTAGGGATGTGATTCTAAAACAATCATCCGGAGTTATTAGCATCTCACCAAAAAGTAGATGAAAGGTATCCGTATCTGGATAAGCCCTCTTGGAAAATGCAGTAACAGTGACAACATCAAATTTTTGGTGCGCATGTTGTATCCCGTTTCATAGTACACAATCAAATACCGCCAAGCGGACCTCATCACACTCATTTTCTATATTCCATATCTTGTTCTTTTGACGTTTTAAAACACGAACAACATTTTTATGATCCTACAAAAATAACATCATATCTTATATACTAATATATATAAAAGAACAATATATGTCAAAATATAATAAAATGACTGAGAAATCTAAATCTTGGAGTCCCATGAGTTTTTGTAGCCCATCAATACCTCCCTTCCATCTCTTGGAGTACCATATGTTGGATTCTTTGGCGGCAAACATAAATTCTCATCAGGAATGTATGAATATCTAGCACAAGGCTTTTTAGGCGTCTTTCTAGGTTTATTTACCACTATTTCTACTTGTTCCTCTTCTTCTTCCTCTTCATCTGTGTCCTCCTCTGATTAATCATCATCCTTATCTCCATCCTTGTCTCCATCTTCCTCATCTTTTTCACCCTCATCATCGCCACCCTCATTTCCTGCTCCTTGAGATGGTTCATCTTCTCCACCTTCATTATGTTCTTGACTGCCCATCTCTTCCACGATCTCTTCATTAACTTGTTGGATTACATTGTCAACATTATCTCTATTGACACCATCTTGGATGACGCGACCCGGTAATGACCCACATCCATACTTAGCATTTTTGGTTCCACGCTTACCGGCACCACAATGTACTTTTCCTCGAGGCGTGGGAGTTCTCAGATCTTCCAGTGAAGGTTGGTTGTATTTTTTGCCTCTGCCACAAATCAAGAAAACAAAAGATATTAGCTTAACCGATAAATGATTCACTAAATCAGGTGCAAATAAGGGTTCTCAGCGTAAGGTTTGGTTAGTAGCAATGAGTTCACGAAAAATAGGTCAACTCTAATTTTGTGTTCCAGAGTATAGTTCGGTTACCACAGTATTTTTACGAACAAACCGAACTCAACATTGGTCATTATTAATGAAGAGTTCGGTTTGTCAAGTTTTTTTGCGAACAAAACGAACTCCACATGTATGCAACTACTGAAGAGTTCGGTTTGTCAAGGTTTTTTGCGAACAAACCGAACTCAACATTGGTCACTATTAGTGAAGAGATCGGTTTGTCAAGGTTTTTTTTGCGAATATACCGAACTCCACATGTATGCAACTCAACAAAGTTGGACAAGTTCGGTTAAATTGAAACTCAACTTATTGGGAAAAATAGCATAGTCCGGCAACATTGAATTTTTTTTTTTTTTTTGTAAAGTTCGGTTACTGAATAGTTTTAGAGCTTTATGTGAACCAACCGAACAAGATAGCTCAGTTCGGTTACATAAAAACTAAAAATAGCGGGCAAAATTGCACAGTTCGGTTACATGTGGGAAAAAAAATGTTGTAAAAATGGTTAAGTTCGGTAAGATAAAAGTTTTAGGCTTCTTTATAACTAACTTAGAACGAAGTTCGGTGACCTAGTTTTGAATCCTACAGAACCGAATTGTTCGTCGTGTTCTTCCTTTCAGGAAGTTCGGTTAACAAACTAGGATTTTTTAGAAATTTGTCCTAACCGAACAGTGCACTGTAACTTCCATTTGAACCCTATTTTGATGATTTATATTCGATTAAACGAATCAAAATCAAATTAAAAGTAATGGGTTTGTTGGGAAATACCTTCGAATCGCTCCCATGGCAGAATCAGGCTTCTTCGCGTCTATTATACTGGATTATGGATTCACTTGGCTGTTCCACTTCTTTATGAATCTCAAAATCACTTGGTTGATTTGCTATATGCCCTAATGGGGGCTTTGTTCCCTGGAGTCTTGTGGTTTTCTTTCGAAAAATCATTCTTATAGTCGATTGATTAATCGACGATGAAAATTTTATGAATCGACGATTAATCGATGAAGACGATGTTGAAATGGGGAAAGAAGAAGAAGAGGAGAATGATTTTTTTTTTTTTTTTGTGCGGCTAGGTTTTGATACTTTTGTTTTTGTTTTACATTAAGTTAGGGTTAATTTTAGCGGGGTAGGAAATACCATTAGGTCTAGAAATAATATATTAGGATGAGTCTAGTCCAATTGACCTAGTCAGTTGTCCTGTTTGGTCCTATTTGGTAATATAAATTATAGTTTGGTCCTAAAAATTATAGTTTGGTCCTAGGGTGATGTCATGGATGATGTAAATGTCATCTTTTGGTGTGAAAATACCCTTTTGGGACCACATATATAGAAAGAAACCCCTAGAAAATATCTTATTTTTAGATTTACTTTCTCTCTCCTCTTTTTTTCAGACCTAGTTTCTCTCATCCCCATTTTTTCTTTTTTCTGTTGCTGCTCATGAAGACGATGAAGAACGACGAAATTTTTTGGTTTATTCGTCACTATTTGTTATTGCTGTTGTTGAATATGATGATGAAGACGATGGAGATGATGAAGACGGAGGAGATTTTTGTGTTTCTTCGTCATTATTTGTTGCTGCTGCTATTGAAGAAGATGAAGATGATGAAGACGATGGAGTTTTGAAGATTTTTCTGGCTGCTTTGTGTATGTGAAGAAAAAGAAAAAGATGAAGAAAACTAATATAACGTTCAATCTTCATCTTGGATCTTGATTTTTTTGGTGTTGTTAATGAAGATTTGATGTTGGATCTTATTTTCGATGTTGTTGTTGTTGAAGACGTCGAAGAAGGCGAAGATGATGTTGTTGATGTTTTTATATGGACTTCATTCCAGAAATGAAGTCTGTTTTTATATGGACTTCATTTCTGGAATGAAGTCTGTTTTTTTTTATGTTTTTATGGACTTTATTTCTGGAATGAAGTCTGTTTTTGTATGTTTTTATATGGACTTCATTTCTGGAATGAAGTCTGTTTTTTTTTAGGTTTTTATATGGACTTCATTTTTGGAATGAACTATGTTTTTATATGGAGTTCATTTCTTGAATGAAGTCTGTTTTTCTTAGGTTTTATATGGACTTCATTTCTGGAATGAAGTCTGTTTTTTTAGGTTTCATATGGACTTCATTTGGAATGTTCTTGTTTTTTTATGTTTTTATATGGACTTTATTTCTGGAATGAAGTCTGTTTTTTTAGGTTTTTATATGGACTTCATTCCTGGAATGAAGTCTGTTCTTTTTTAGGTTTTTATATGGACTTCATTTCTGGAATGAACTGCTACAAGAAAAAGTAAAAATTAACACGGAAGGGTACTTTTGTCAGTTTAATATTTTTAAATAATTATGGACCAAATAGTAAAGGCGTTTGACCAAAGGACCAAACAGACATGGGCCCACCTAAAAAAGGACCAAACGATATTTTAAAAAGTTATTAGATTAGGGTCGGTTATTAGATTAGTGTTAAATTTAATTAGGGTAAGGGCCAACTTAGTAATCTCATCTGATTTTAAGACATCCCTTAACATTATAGGGTAGGTGGCCTAATAAGACCATAGTCCCCGAAAAAACCGTGGTCCTTAAAAAAAATCCTTCCTATTTTAAGTTGGGCCGGAAGGCATTTTTAGAATTAGAGGGAAAAACTGGCCCGCCGTGGAAAACTTCTGTCGAAGATCTGCGGAGACTGAGGACAAACATGGCTATGCAAAGCTTGTGGACCGCATACTCCTCATTTTAGATTTGACACCGGTAATTGCGGGCTGGTTCAATTGTATCCGCCATACCCTGTTCTATGGTCTAGTAGTAGTAACATATAATTTCTAATCCGTAATGAGTAGCAAAAGCTCACTGGTCCCCATGTGATTGCCACTACAAGGAAGTAAATGAAGCCAAAAGAACAACATGCTTTTTTCAGAGAGTTCTGAGATGAAATGGAGTTCAATTCAATCATGAAACTGAGGATGATAATGGTGATATGGTGATTTGATGATATGCCTAGCTCCTACTTACCAAATCAAGCTCCTCTCCACTACTTCTTCTCCACTACATATTAAATACGTTGCTGTGGCCTGACTGTCTGACATACTATCTATCTTGGACTTGTTTAGCACTCATTATTCAGATCTGCTAATTATGATGCGTGAAGAAGGCAAGCTATCCGCATATGTGCTTATTGAACCAGCCAAAACTTCAAGCTTCACTTTAAATGTGATTCAACTGTATGCATTCAACTTGGAAAGTATGGACAGATGATTTGAAAAGACGAAACTTGTACTCACCACTGTATAATGGTGGGTAATGATGGTTCATACTCATAGATCCTGTATAATCTTCTAGACTTGATTGTTTAAGCTCCATCTACTAAAGTCAGTTCTACCATGTGACTGAACCTGTTGCAAACTCTCTTCCGCCAGCAAGTACTGATGCCCTTAACTTATCTCTACGTTTTCCGCATGTACAAAGTGTTTGCCATTAATTAGTAATTAGCCTGGCATTCACTAATGAGTAGGTTGGTGCCACTTCTGTAGCATTTAAACCAAATCTGTAATTGCTGCATCGAACAGATCCCATGTGCAAAACCAAGCAGACTAAAGACAAACTTTCTCTTTCGCTCTCATAAATCGACATAACCGATCCGTCCACGGAACTGGCTGTACCCTAGCTAACAGTATTTAGCTAAAAGGCTCATTAAATGGTTGACAACACTGATGCATAACATAAAAATGAGAAATAATGCCTTGCAGTACTAGATAGTCAAACATCTCAACCCATAGTATGACCCACTGGGTGCTGAAGCAAATTGAGTGTGCCCCCACTCCGTTTATGCCATTCCAAGGCACGCATTGGGTTTTGGCGTTTTAACCGATGTCCGACCTCAGAATGGTCAATCATATGATATGAGATCCTCACATGATACTATCTTTGGGAGAATGCATGGGACCTGGCACCCACCGACCTTGATTCCAAACAACTTTTTGTCTTCTTTTCTTTTGTTCCGTATTTTCAACTTCTGTAGTTGGTACGTACGTATAGTAGATAACACACGGAAAAAACAAGCCTTTTGTAGTGGAAACGAAAGGATGGAAAAAAGGCAAAGAGTTTCTATTGATTAGCATCAGTTGGTTACATAAAACAATGTCCTATATATACTCGTAGGAAATAAACCCTAGACATTATATTGGGTCGCATATCCATTGCCACAAGCCCTACAACAAAGTCAGCATTTTAGCATGCTAATTGGGATTAGTAGAGACATTTAGAGACTTTTTATGCAAGGGATTTTGAGCGACTCTCTGTGAGTTTAGAGATTTTGAGAGACTCTCTGAATGATTTTCAGGAATTATGGTGATTCATTGATACAATAAAAAACATATATGAATTTAGACTACTACACATGAGACAAACAATATATTTACTTATTTTACAAAATGAATATATGAATATTTCAATGAAAATTTATTAGTCCATCATGGCTAACAGAAATTGTAGCCATCTTTAAAAATAACTCAAAACGAGATGAACGGAAGGGATTTGAATATCTAGTAAACTTATTGGGTTTTGGAAGACAACATTTTTTACGAATTCAATTGTAGCTTATTTGGTTATTGTTTTTAATATTTTGATATTTTGATCCTTATAAAAAGAAAAAGAACAAAGTCTCTCAAAATATCACCTACTTAGGAGAGACTTTTTTTTAGCAATTTATGATATGTTTTGTAATAAAGTCTCTACAAGTCTCTCAAACCCATAAGTCATTGATTTCAAATTCCAAATCCAATAACAGAGAATTCTGAAGATTTTTAAAAAGTCACGATTGAATAACAGAAATTGTTTGAGATTTCGAAGAACTCTCTATCGACTAACAAGAGATTTTAGAAGTCTCTCAAATTCTTTCAATATCTCCACAAATCTCAATTGACTAACCCCTGTAACTTATGAAATCGAGCCTTGATTTTTATTTTATTTATTAATTTTGAAACAGTGCCTTGATTGACGTGACCAAAAATTTCTTTCAATTGGATGCCATAATGGAACGTGCCCCTTCAAATGCCCTCAGGGCCACTGGAGGGTCCAGGGTTATACAAATGGGCTAGTGAGCCATTAGCCAATGGTTGTGATTAAGGAACTTCTAGCTACGACCTGACCGGAATTCAATATACCTATTTATGTCCTTTTGTAATAGTTTTTGTACCTTATCTTTCACACATACATAATTATGCATGAAATATGATGGCACATTCTTCAACTCATGTATATATAGAGATGCTTTCTCTTTTAAGTTTTAACTAACTCCTCCTCTACTATCTTCTTTTTTGTTTTCTCTCATTCAACCAATCACACTTTCTTTTCTCCGCATAATCTTTTCTTGAAAAGAGAATATCATGCCAAAGAAGCAGGTAAAAGAAATGATCATGATGAGATCATCACCAAGCCAAGGTCATAGTAGTAGCCGAGCTCCAAAAGGACACTTTGTTGTGTATGTTGGTAATGAAATGAAGAGATTTGTGATTCCAACTTCTTACTTGAAACATCCACATTTTCAACAACTGTTAGACAAAGCTGCAGAAGAATATGGGTTTCATAATACAAAGGGAATTGTTTTACCTTGCGATGAAGCAACTTTTGGAAGACTTGTTTCTTTTCTGGCCAAGTATATGTGATTGATCATGAACATCATTATTGCTAACCGCATCATTCTTTTTTATCATCAAGACAGAAGAGAGCTTGAGAGAGAGAGAGAGAGAGAGAGAGAGAGAGAGACATGTAGCCATGTTGGGATGTTGTACTAGAACTGCATTTGCGTGCATTCCAACTCTGTTAACTGATGCAATTTTTTGCTCCTCTTTTATCTAATGACGACTTTTGCAGTGCCAAGACGAGTTCATATTTAATCAGCTAGGGCTGTATTTAATTAATTTTTTATATCCTTTTTCTTGCTAATTTCGTTTTGTGATAAACTAAACAAACTAATGAACAAGCCAACAAGGACAACAATCAGTGGCCGAGCCAGAGGGACTAAATAGGTTTTTTTCAAGGAGGCTAAAAAGATTTATAAACATGTAGGGACTATTAGTGGGTTAAATGGTATATATATATATATATAG
This sequence comes from Papaver armeniacum, assembly GCA_023531295.1. Lineage (NCBI taxonomy): Eukaryota > Viridiplantae > Streptophyta > Magnoliopsida > Ranunculales > Papaveraceae > Papaver > Papaver armeniacum. The sequence goes on from JAJJWW010012460.1 coordinate 10,539, forward strand.
TGGACTAAATGCAAAAAAAAACATGGTAAACCTGAGGGTTTTTATGTTAAGTTACGAAATTTTAATAATGAAAATACTATATTTTCATTTTGTACATTTATCTAAGTGAAAGCTAAAAACTAAAAATCCCCAGTTCATTAATTCTTCTCCTAAAATCAAACAAGAATCGGAAAAACAAATTATTTCTAATTATAAATAACAATCGGCTTTCAATACATGGTCAACATTGTATTCATGAATAGTCAACTGTAACTTTGGTGCGAAATTGTACATTGCTGGCATAGACGATTATAATTTCCATCAATATCTTGCCCCTCATATATTCAATGTCGACTATGCATAGAATATGGGGTATGAACACTTATTTTGATAAAAGCTATAAATTTCAACTGCCAGCATGCTCAATAAAACTGTCTAATGCCGATTATATAGCAATCGGCATTGAACATATTTACAGTCGATGATGACGGAAAGCAAAAAAAATTTGCTCATCAAATAACAATCGGCACTGATTGGGACCCATCATCCTATGCCAACTATGGAACCAAGAATAACATATAATGGGGATAATACTTGACACAATAGTCATTGTCCATATTTCATCGATTATGCCAAATATATCCCGAAACTAGGTAATATCTACTGACGGCATAGCTGGATGATGAATATTATACCAATTCTATGCAGTCGACATAGCTTCATCATATAGCAATGCCAACTGGGGATCTGTTTTACTGATGCACGTACCATGCGAATCAAACCAAAACTTTTAGATTTAATCATGTTTGAACCTATTTTTTGATCGGTAAATTGAATTTATTAAAAAGGAAAAGCAAACAAGGTTCATAAAGCATGAACCCCGATACAAACAAGCGACAACCAAAGTCCAAAGAGGAACTTGAAATAACACCCCAAGAACTAAGCACACAACAACACTTACAAATATATCAGAAAAGTTACCTCCCACCCCAAAAAAAGAGAGAAAACAGACTCTACACAACACAACAATTCAAGGGGGTTCAAACACTGTCAAGTTCCACCTTCTCATGAACTCTTTTAAGGACACATTTTGGAACTCGGGTTGGCGGTAAAGCCAGTAAGCAATTGTGTACCTGATCTTTTGAACTAGACTACCTAGAGCCAAAGACTTATTATTGAAGGCTCGATTGTTTCTTTCTTTCCATAGGTTCCAAAGGATTGCAGCTGGTAGTGCTTTAATCACAAGAGATTTTCGAGTCTTCTTGTTGGGATTGGGCCATGTGTGAAGAGCAGCAGCGACCCGAATGCGGAATTACCAAAAAGAAGATTAAACTTCGGCTCTGAAGAGACTCCAAATGTGACTAGCAAACGAACAATGCAAAAGCATATGGGAGGTTGTTTCTTCGTCATTCACACAAAGGTAGCAGTGGTTGACCCAAGTTCTCCACCTTCTCTTACAATTCGTCTTGAGTAAGCAATTTCTCTTTGACGCAACCACGAAAGAAACTAACCTTCGAGGCCGACATTTCGACCAAATTCTTTTTGGGTGCACACAGTTTCGGTCTTCTTCTGAAAATTTGGCTTGGATTAGCCAATTATAACATTTCTTAACGGAGAAATTACCTTCTTGTTGCGAGTTCTTCCAGACTCTGGTATCACAATTGATGTTGGGGGACAAATTGGATTCTTCAAGAAGATACAAGAGTGCAGCAATATCCCTGATGACGTTCTCGTGGACTCTGCGAGTGATACCCAAATTCAGTTAAGGATGTATTGTTGAAGACTTGACTCATTGCAGTTTTTGGCCGCATTGAACCCTTGAGGAAATTGTTTTGATAGCGCGCATGACCTACCCACGTATCATTCCGAAACTTATCCTGGTTCCATCACCCAAAATAAATTTGCAATTTGAATGATCAAAAAAGTTGTGAATACCTCTCCATATGCTACATCCATGCTTGTTTAGAGACTTAGTATTCCAACCTAAAAGCGCAAGGCCATACTTTTGCTCTATCAATTGTTTCCAGAGGGCAGGATCACCATCACTAAATTTCGAGCCATTTCATTAGTAAGGCTACATTCATAAAAAATGTAATTGTTTGATGCCTAAACCACCAAGAGATTTCGGCTTCACCGGTGTTCCCAATCAACAGGTGGTATTTCTTGTCATCGGGTCCACCATCCTGGAAATTGCGAATGATTCTTTCCGACTTCTTTATGATATTCATAGAGCATGACAAAGATCGAAAAGAAATAGATAGGAAGAAGCGAGGAGTTCGAAATAATCAAAGTTAATTTACCTCCTTTTGAGAGATTTGGCCTTCCAAGCAGATAAGCGAGCTTCAAATCTTTCAATGATTTTAATCCATTTAATGTTTGATCTATAAGGTTCACCGAGAGGAAGACCCAAATAAGATGTCGGCAAGTTGTCGGGTTACGCAGCCCATCGTGGCAGCTAAGGAGTCCAAGTTTGGCACCTCAGAAGCGGGCATAAGTGCGGTTTATGAAAGTTCACCTTGAGCCACGAGATTATCTCAAACCAAATGAAAATGTTGCGTAAATGAACTATACTTTGCTGATCATTCTTAAGAAAAACAAGAGTATCATCCGCAAATTGCATAATCGTTATCAAAAGCAATTACATCTTTATCAAAAGCAATTGCATAATCATGTTTGAACCTATAATCGTTATCAAAAGCAATTACATCTTTTTGGTGAGATGAGCATCCCTAAAAACTCCTCACCAGAATCTATCATTTCCTTCAAGTCTCCGAACATCATTCTTCTTCTATTTGGAAAAAAAAAACGGTAAAACAAACTGACAATCTTAAGTTTAATCATAACAGACTAATCTATTGATTCAAGGGTAATTTAACCATTATAGAATATATATTTGGATAAGAGATTTTCGATAATACTTCATATCACTATTTTTTTTTTTTTTGTGCATCCCTCAATTTGTAAAGGTATCTGTCATGAAAGTTACTCATTAATTGTAATGGGAAGACTCTCAGAAGGATAGGTAGTAAAGCGTTGGGCACCCTTAGTAGTATTGAGCTCTCTCGTGTAGGTAGCTCGTGTGTTAAGCACATTATTGTATATGTCTTTAAAAGAGACAGTAGGTTGTTTTGTAGTGTTATGAAAAATATAGCTACCTTATCTTTTTCTCTTCAGTTTTCATCTCTCTTTATATATCTTTGTTTTTGAGACCATTTTGTAGTGTATATCACTACAATTGGTATCAGAGCACTCGATCCGAGTGACCTGTTCAACCATGGTGAACGAAATATCTTGGCGACATTCCAAAAGCTCAACACCTTCCGAGAAGCTATGATGAGTTGTCTAAGAAGGTGACAATCAAAAAGGGATTATCATGGCGGATGAAACATATTCAAGTCAAGATTATTGTAGATCTCACCATTCTATTCAAATAAGAGTTTCAAGCTCATGAGAAATGTACGACAAGGAGACAGGCTACTCGTGGTGGTGGTGGTGGTGGTATTCTGGAAACACCTCCTGGTTTTCGATCTCATGCTAAAGGGAGTGTTTCCGGTGGATCTTACACAGAAGGTACGAATCAATAAATATTAAGTCAGTTTACTAGTCATCATAAGCCAAAAGAACCCCAGTTTACTAAGTTAGTTTACTAAGTATACTTTCGCATATTTGACGGCAATAACCCCAGATCTTGGTTAAGAAAATGTTGGAAGTTTTTTCAGTTATACTCTTTGGATGACGAGAACAAGGTTATGTTGGCTTCTATGTATCCTGATAGTAAGGCTGATATTTGGTTTCAAGACTACCAACAAGGTAGGGATATTATTATATGGGGTGAGTTTAGTAAAGATATTAACGCTAGATTTCAAGATCTGGTTCATGACGACGTGGTGGGTGAGTATAATAAACTGAGCCAGAAGGGTTCAGTAGGTGAGTATCGATAAATATTTGAAGATCTCAAGGGGCTGATGTTAGCTAAAAAAAATATTTAACGGATGAATATTTTACGTCTACTTCCATTAGTCATTTAAAAACGAGAGTTGCGGATTGTTGTGCGAGATGTTCACACCCACCCGGCTTGAAGGCAAAGCCATTTATGCGGCAAGATGCAGGAAATTTTGCTCGAAAATGCTGCTTAAGAAATCTAAGTTGAACCACAAATTACCACCCATTGTTGTCCCAAGCGGCCAGATTTATGTCACAAGACTCACAACTCCAAAGTCGAATTCACTATCTCCAAGACATAACACCTTTAACATCCAAAAATTCCCATTAAAAACCGACTTATCTTTGAGATGAGATAAGGAGAAGGGCCTCTGTTACAAGCGTAATGAAGTCTTCAACAAAGTACATAGGTGTGCTAAGCAACAGTTGTTCATGTCTTGTCTTCCTCAGATGATAACTCTTTGACATCTGAGGAAAACTCTCCAAGAAATTCTCCAGTAATTCAAGAGTTAAAAAAGGAAGTTAAGATATCATTACATGCTCTCTCAGGTAATATCTCCCATAACACCATTAAGATTCAAGGCATGACTAAAGGGAAAAGACCACTTACCATTCTAGTAGATAGTGGATGCACTCATCGCTTCTTAGATCCTGAGATAGCTAAATTAAGTGGTAGTTAAATTTAACCGACTTATGACTTCCAAGTGGTTGTAGATGAAAACCCGGGGGTATCAAAATACACTACCACTTTGTTCTTAGGCAATATGTATGGACAAACTCAATACATGCAACTCCAAGAGTTATACTCAGTCAGGAATATTATCTAGAGTTATATCTCTCTCTCTCTCTCTCTCTCTCTTTCAATTAAAATGTTTACATAATTAAACCCGTGAACCTAACCACAAAGAGATTTCTTAGACGGTACCAAAGACCAATGTCCAAGAATTAATCAAGTCGTGTCTGAAAAAAACAGGGGTCTAACAACCACAATCAATATTTCGCTTAGCAATCTGTAGACAAACAGACTCAAACTTAAGAAAAGTGTATCAAAGAGTTATATATCTATTTCTCAATTCAATATGCAATCAAACAAATGGGAATTTCCGAGCCCGATTGAATATAAGAAATAACTTGGACGGTATTAAAAACCAATATCCAAGTGTCAATTAATTTAATCAACAACCAAAGATTGGATTCACAATTGATTGAACTTACACACAACCTGTGATATTTAAAATATATAAAAAAATATAATGAGAAAAAAGAAATACTTGATTTGAAGTTTTGTTACTTGGGAAATGCAAATGCGAGAAAAACCCGGGACCTAGTCTAGATTTGAACACCACAATGTATTAGGCCTCTATAGATACTTGCCTACTCCAAGTTAACTTCGGAATGGAATGTAGTTGAGACCTAACCAATCTCACATGTCAAGGTATAGTCGCGTTCCTTACGCCTATAGAACCATGTCGGATTCTACGCACTTGATTCCCTTAGCCGATCTCACTCACGACTAAGAGTTTCCACGACCCAAAGTCGAAGACTTGATAAACCGATCAGTATCATACAAAAAAATATATTGAATAGATAAATCTGTCTCCCACAGATATACCTATGAGTTTTTTTTTTATTTCTATTTTTTGATAAATCAAGGTGAACAAGAACCAATTGATATACTGGACGAAGAACAGCCTAGAAATATCAATCACCTCAAAATAATCTTAATTGTATGGTAGTGAAACAAGATATTATGGAATCACAAACGATGAGACAAAGATGTTTGTGACTACTTGTTATCTTGCCTATCGTAGATTAAATCTCGAGCAAATCTTAGAGAAGCTAGTACTCATTCATGATAGAAAACGGTAAGATCAGAACATACAACTATAGAGAAAATAGTTGGGTCTGGCTTCACAATCCCAATGAAGTCTTCAAGTCGTTAACCTACAGGGTATTAGAAAAACCTAAGGTTAAAGGAGAATCGACTCTAGTCGCAACTAGTATCACACAGGAGGTGTGGGGATTAGGTTCCCAGTTGCTAGAGTTCTTTCTTATATAGTCTTCAAATCAGGGTTTGCAATCAATATTACCTTGGTAACAAAGCATTCAATATTCACCGTTAGATGAAAACCTGATTAGACTCAATATAATATCTTTCAACCGTTAGATTGAACTTGGCTTGTTACACACAAATGAAAAGTGACTTCATTTAGATACGAGTAATCGTACCTAAACGTGTACCCCTTTTTTGTCTCAACAATAGTTAACCGAAGTTAGCCATATGAACACTTTCATATCAACCTTATTCATCTTAACCATAACTCGTTCAAATGAAACTAGTTCTAGAGTTGTTCAATTGTTTATATTCTCATAAGTATACAAGACATAATTGAAGCAAAATTGATTTTGATTCACTTGAATCAATTCACTAACATTATAGCCACGGTTTACAAAAGATTGTATTCCTTAATATATAAATGTATTAGTTCATGAAAAAAATGATTTTAGAACATAAACCACTCAAGTATGCAAACGGGTAAACATACCCTAAGTAGCCGTACTTGGACTGTTTCGCTAGTATGAAAACTTGTACGCATACTATCGTATACTTCCAAGTTTCAGTTGAATCCAGTACGCGTACTGGTATGCATACTATAGTACTCAAACTTCAAATGACTTGATCCAGCGTACATACGCATACTCAGTTCAGAACCTTACGACCTATGTGTACGCATTCTGGTATGCATATTGCATTCGGTCTTAGTTAACACATATGCAAATACGCATTTATGTGCACATAATCGATTACGGTTAAGTGTTCTAAAATCTCATTTCAATCATTGAAAAATTCTTAGAAGACGACAATAACTGTCTCACACAAACTATTATCTTCAAATAAATTTTCAAGTGATCGAATGATCAATACGAAACATTCTGAGTCTACATCAAATGATGGTCCCACAAAAATTATGTAAGATGTTACCACGTTATTTTTACATGATCATCTTTTGACTTTCGTCAAGACTATAAGGTGAACTTGGTTAAAGCGAAAGATTACCAATACATATTTCGAGAAATATGTAAGAGGAAATAAACTTCATTTCGAAATATCAAATGTGTATAATCGAAGTCTATATATCTATCGACTTTTGTCTCAAATAGGAGATAAAGTAGATAGACTTTTGAATGATAGATGAGTTCAAGTTTCCATACCTTTTGTTGATGAAGTTATACACTCTCCCATTAGTAGTTTTTCATCTTCAATGGATGAAAGTCGTGAAGTCTGATGCTCAACTACACTTTCTATCATAATCCGAGACTTAGCTATAAGTAGACTAGAATTCAAGACTTATAGTTTTGGCAACTAAACTTGAAAACAAGCTTGAGATAACTCGCTTGCCCCGAGTTAATAGAAAGAAACGTGCTCTAACGTTATCCAACAAACTAAGTGGGATGTATCTACTATGATTGATTAATGCACAATCTGTATATCTTAAATGGAAAGATAAACAATATAATACGGAAAAATAAATGACACGGACACTAGAAGTTTTGTTAACGAGGAAACCCATGAAATACTGTAGGGACCTAGTCAGATTGAACACCAAAATGTATTAAGCCTATCCCAGACACTAGACTACTACCAATTAACTGAACTGGAATGTAGTTGATCCTAAAAAGGTATCCACCGATTAAAGTACTGATCGCATTCCTTACGCCTCTTGAATCCCAACGGGACTCTGCGCAATTTATTCCTTTGGCGACGTCCACCACTGACTAAAGAGTTTCTTGGTAGAATTGAAGACTTTGAACCAATCTTTGCCTCTGATTAATCTTATATAAGTGATTTCCTTCACGATCAAAAAGGATTTCGATCAAGGTGGTTTGGAAATCGATAGCAATAGACAAAATCTATCTAACCTCAAAATCGGACTTATGCAACCACGACAGTGCAACCTAGGGTATTATTCACCTCACAAGTATAAAACGTGTGGAATCACAAAGTTTGAGACGAAGAGAACTTTGTGATTTATATCTGTCTTGTTCACATGATAAATCAACAATCGAACAAGATCATGATACACGGGTTATTAAGGAAAGATAACTTGACATGGATTCACGAATATCTATGAAGACTTTGTAGTCGCTAAACCCTAAAAGGGTTAGGAAGAGGACGACTCAAGATACAACTAGGACAAACCAAAATGTAGTGTCGGGATTCAACGATCCCAGTTGCTTGAAGTTCCCTTTTATATATATTCAAACATATGTTGCTTTAGGTTTAAGCTAAGATAGCTTTGGAATCAAGCACACAATATCACTTTTTAGATGAATCTTTGAATCTGATTCACATAAATAAGATATACACTCTGGTTAAGTAAAACTGTAACTGAATAGTGTATAAAGACTATGTTCAACATGGTTAGCCGAAACTAGCCAGTTTGAACTTGAAAACTTAATCTTTATTTTCATGAACACATAATACATTTATTATGAGTCAAAATCATGTGATCAAATAAGTCTAGTATTTTTAGAGAATTAACCAAATGCTAGTAAAAATAATTTAAAAAGCACTTGAAAATATAATCGACATGGTTAGTAGGTGTACAAGTTACAAATACCATTGTCGTTAGGTGAATCGGTTCAGTCACGATGCGTGTACGGTTTTGTAAACAGTTAACAAACCGGTTCGGAGTTAACAAAACTTTTAAGTTTGCGTGCAGGTTTGGAAACCTTAAAGGCCATTGCTTAGGTTCGGAGTTCCGAGAACTAAATCGTTTTGTGTCTTGGTTTAGAAAAATATCAAAGTTCATGAACACAAAACTGTTTTAGTTTGCGTGCAGTTGGAAAAAACACACACATCCGTAAATACAATTCAAAAATTGTTTGCATATTACAAGCATGTATACTGATCTGGTTCATGAGTTAAACAAATTTTCATATGATTTACATAAATATATGTATAGTACAAATTTGTAAGTCGATATATATATATAGCTAATCCGCTACGATACGAGTACATGTAATACGTGTTCATACATACGTGTACGAGTAAATGTAATTAGTTTTCCCAGTTTGTAAGGCTGATACCACTTTCCAAGGTTATCATGGGTAATGCAAGGGTATTTATTCCAGTTTGATGTAAGGTTACTAGCCTTAACTGGATGTGACATGGTGCTTGGGGTGGGTTGGATAGAGGAAATTATCCATGTGAAATTTTACTTCAAGGGGATGAAAATATCATATTTTAGGAATGGGAGAAGAGTAGAGTTATTGGGCAAAAGCAGAATCTTTGGAACTATCAGTATTATGTTTGGAGCAGTTTATGGGAGGTATTTAAAGAAGACAAAGCATGGTGTGATTGTCCATATGTTTTCCCTTTATGCTATACCCACAATAACTAATACTCCACATATCATTCAACCTCTCTTACAAACCTACCAATCCCTCTTCAAACAAGCAAACTCTCTACTACCAGAAAGGTCACATGGTCATCACATACAACTAAAACCACTTTCAAGCTCTCCATATCAAAGAAAATACATGATACCATATGTAAAAGGAAATAGTTGAAAGGTTAGTACAAAGATGTTAGATCTGGAATTATAAGTGTAGTTGGAGAATTCCCACAATACATCCCTCACAAGAATTTATAATAATCAACACATCTTTAAGATCAACAATCACACTTTTTATTAATTGAGTTAGAAATTTTACAAGAAGGAAATGAAATCAAGAATACAACCGTTGTATTAGACTTTCTCTCTCCTCAAAACTTTCTCTCCACTCTCCAAAGATCTCCCCCAACTTAAGCCTATTCGGCTCTTTATATAGGATATTACATAGTGGGTGACAGCTAAGCTATCCTTTATTTTCGGATCTAGCTTGCGTTATTCTCGCAAGTATACAATATGTTAAATTTTGCAACACTCCTGAATCTCGCTAGGTCTTCACATCTTTCTCGTGTTTAGGTTGTCGTCATCTGTTGCGCCATTTTTATAACCAATCTGCGATATCTTCGCAGTGTGTTGTACGAAGATTTCGCAAAGGTATTGATATTGCAATATTCTGATCCTACATCTTGCCTCTTCTCATTTCTTCTCTTCCAATGAGAGAATGTCATGAGAATTAGTGCTTTCAAAATGCCGCAGCTGTTCATTTTTACATATTCTTTTAATGACATGATTCTGTACTTTTACGCAGAATTTATTACACGTATCTCTTCTTTCATCCATTTCTTGACACGTCTTTTTCAACCGCTATTTCTCAACCGTTCATGTCTACTCTTCGCATTAAATGTGTTTATCTTTTCGAGAATTCTTCTCTCTATATATATTTTTCTCATTCTTCTCATTCTTCTTTTTTACTTTCCTTCTTATCTTTTGCAATATTTCTTCATAGTTTCTCCATAAAATTCCGCTCATCTTCTTTGTAAATTTTCTTGTTTCTACTTCTTTTGATCTTTAACTTTTTCTTCATTCTCATACTTAAAATGCCTCCAGTTGGTCGTAAATATGAAACTTCTCTTGAAGGAATTCAAAAAGATCTCAAAGAGAAGGGTTTTACATTAGCCACCATTCCCAATCAAGGAGCTAAATCCATTGTTTCTTCCAAATTTTTTTCTGATCATCATTGTGATGACAAAGAAATCATAATTTCGCTTGGTCAGATTCTCGCTGGCCTTCCCATTCCTCTATATGATCCTAACCTTCCTTTGTTTTACGAAATTCTTGCTCATGCGAACTTCACGCGAGCCATCTACCATTTGAGTGGGGACTGCATTCGTTTAATTCTTGAATTCGCTGATCGTGGTGTGGTGGGTATTTTCAATGATGTTGTAGTAAAAAGGGTTGTCGTTCACTCGGACTTGTTGAAATCGATTTTAAGTTTTAATAAAAGAAAATACTAAAGATAAAGAAAATATATATATATATATATATATATATATATATACAAAATATTGTCACGGGATGAAGAGAGTTTTGGGACTAGGATTTCGTCGGAATTCATAACATAGGGTTCAATTTATTTATTCTCAACAATTAAAGCTCAATAAATAAAATTAACATGGACTCTGATTTTGCCAAGGTAGATTCTTAAAAGATTGGTTGTAAATCCTAAGCATGATGTATCAAAACATTTAATCTAAGCATACCTCATCAAATTAAATGACAACCAATTAATTCAAATCATATTTCAATTAAAATTAATGCAAAAGTCTAAAAAAAAGAATTAAATAATTTTACCCATGTATGAAATTCGTCTTCCTTCGTCGTCCCAGTAACGGAGTTTAGCTCATCATGTTGGAAACACTCTCAAAATATGATTTTATTGCTCAAAGGTGCTTACAAATGATGAAAATGAGAGATATCAAATAAAAACCGGGTTTGTAACAGTTATAAGTGTTACAAATCAGCTGTTGCAAAGAAACGATAAAACCTTCCGTCGTTGTTCTTGTTGATTTAAGACTTGTCTCGAACTACGACCCACAAATTTGAGTCTTTAACACTGTTGAAGAACGACGGTCGCTTGTGGGTCTTATGTTCTTCGTGTTCTTCACTACACCAGCAGAAACAATTTTTTTTGGTTGTTGATTTTGCGCCTCTGTGATGCTCTAAACTATCCCAAACTCTCCATCCCCCTTCTATGTCTCCTCAGCATCTCTTTTATACCCAACAACAACTCCATATCTCGGTAATTAATCCAGAATAATCCTCCTTTACTCTCTGCTATTTTCGGAGAATGGTTTTCTCTTTTATTTCTCAGCATGCGTCTGTTGATGATTCCCCCATATCTTTTGTTGATTCGACACATTCTAACACGCTGCGAACATGGTTAGTTAGAGACGAGCTCGATCATTCCACACGCTAACCTTCCAAATATATAGCGAATAATATTTTCTTCCCCTGTTTTAGAGGTACACCAAATATAGCTAGAGTTTTGATTCTTGAAACACGTGAAAGAGCGTCGTAGATAATGAGCACATAATACTTGTGTAAATCCCTCAAAAATATCCAACAGAATCTTCCCAAAATTTCTCTGAGTTACGCACGAAAGAGAAGTGATTTTCCCGCCCAAATTTTGTTTAAACGAAGGAGAAAGGGGAGTCCCCTTATCCGGGCCCAGGGTGCGAATAGCATTGGGTTGCCCCTTAGCAATTAGGTTGCCCCTTATCCAAAGTGGGAGTCCAGAATAGCAAATGTCCTCAGGGGTTCTCAGAGTAGTTTCGGTAGATTTTCCAAAAATGTTTATTTCCCAAAAATACCTACAAAAAACACAAAACACCAAAATTAGTACAAAATCGAGTGCCAACAATATATAGTATTGAGATCAAATTAGACACAAAAATGTGTCTATCATGGTGCTGGTAAAGGGACTCTTTATCAAAAAGAAGCTAGGGATCAAATCTTAAGGAATTGGAAATTCTCACTAGAAAAATATACTGATAGAGAACTTCTTTGAGAATTATGAATTGATACCCATGAAGAAAGATAGTACTCATTTGGGGTGTCCTTGAAGAGGAAAGATAACATTGCTAATGATAAAGTTCTTATGCAAGACATTGGCGGCATTCTGGCAAGAATAATACTCTCGTCCTCTAAAGATGACAGATGGTGTGTCTTTCCACTTTGGTTTTGAAGGGGCCTTATATTTCGGGTTCAAATGTGCTTCTGTGAGAATCTCGCCACTTACCAACCTTGGGTATTTAATTGGCCGAGAAGAAGAAAGAGGTATGTCTTCAAATATTGCTCACTTCATAATCTTTCATATATTGTTACTTTCTTGTTCTCTAACTCTTGCGAAAATTTAAGATTGAAAAGTTGAGGACAAGCTATAACGTTTGGGAAAGCTAGCACTTTATCTGCTCTACGCTCCATCACGGATGAAGTAAGAAATATCTTTTATACTTTTAACAATATTGTTGCCTCTGTTTCTTATCTTCATTTGTGTGTGTGAAGGTTGGTGTTGTAGTTGTTGAAGAAGGAGAAGGATCTAAGGTTGCGAAGACCAAAGGCAAAAGGTAAAGGTTCTCTTCGCAAGGAGAAATCTTGCCCCACCTTCAAAGAAGCGAAAAGTCCATTCTCCTTCTCCTTGAAATCTTCGATCTGGCGAAAGTTATGATGATGGTGATGACATTGATAGTTCTTTCGCAAGAGAAGATTTTCCACCTGAATCTTCAATGGCACAATTGTCTAGCATTGTAGTAGCAGGATTTCCCACACTACACCCCTTACTAGATTTTGCTTAATTAATCCATTGAAAGATGTAAGATCAAGAATATTTATTGATTGAGCTCATGAAATGTTTACACAGGAAAATAGAATTACACTTAGAAATTAAAACGTACTTAAACTTTCTCTCTCCTAATGACTTGCCCAACCATTCAAAAGAGATCTCTCCCCCTCACAGACTCACTCAACCCTTTATATAGGGTGATACATAGTGGATGACAAAAGCTACCCTTTATTTTAGGGAATGTCCGCGAAGTGTCGCGAATGCACAAACATTCGCTCTCGCGACACTTCTTACCCTCATAGGGTCTCACGTCTTCTTTATGTTTTGCACATGCGTTATTCATTGCGTCGTTTATTTTAGCTTCTGCGACTCCTCGACATTGCAGGTGTTCATTAATCCCGCGAACCTTGTACGTTGCGATATTATGATCCTACATCTTGCCTCTTTTTCCTTGAATATTGCTTGAAGAGCGATTTGAAGGAAAAATTCATTGTTTTCTATTAGTGGTTTCAATTGGTGAAGGAACGAGCAAACACTAGTCCGAGAAGGGGCTATAAATAACTGGATGAATCTGTTATAAAACATGATTTATCACGGTTTCATCATTATTGAACAGATTATTTATTTGGTGTGACTCTTTATAAATGACAAATAGAGTACGTTATTAAGTATGACGAATAAAATTTGTGATTTTAAATCACGTACAAAATCTGTCATCAAGTATCACGGTTATTATATGTAAAATACAATGACGGTTGATGTATGTCATTGAAAAAGCACGGTTATTATATGTGATTGACTATGTCATAATTCTGTTATTTTTCAGGATACTAAATAGATACTAAATCTGAATCTGAAATCAATTCAGATTCAGATTTGATATTCAAATTTTGTGAAAATCTGTTCTGCGTATCTATAATTCGTTCAGATTCATAAATGGAGTATCTGAAACTAATTTTGGAATCTGGACATAAAACAAAATTATGATTCCAAAATGAATCTAAAATTAACTTTATTAATTATTTTTTCAAGAAATAAAATATTCGGTTACAAATATAAATATAAATAGTAGCAACCCAAAGTTGCATATTGAACATTAAAATTCAATTCTATCTATTGTCACCTTGCCACTTTGATTTGGTCGCTCTCCTACAGGAGTTGGGTAAGATTTTTCCCACTTAACGGTCACCTCTTGAAACACCTCCGGGTACTCCATCATCTCTATCGCATAACATCGCACTTGCATCTATGATTTCTCTATCTATATTATGCAGATGCAACCGCTTTTTTCCTAAAGTTCCTCAAAAAGCAAAAACCAGATGAAGAAGGTGCTGCTGCGTTCCCTATGTCCTGTATAAAAAGATGCCCAAGTTAGTTTAAGATATCATGACTGCTATAGTCTTCTAGTTTAAGATAACATTTCAAAGACCAACCGGAGATCTCATGCCCTTTACATTTGTTCACATGACCCTTAGCTCTCTATTCAAAAAAGTGAAAAGAAATAGTACAACAACAACAAATTTTCTCACAATCTATATGATTGTGGAAGTTCACCCCACTTAAACATCTCGGTTTTGTTCATTTCTTCGTAACAATTTACGACTTCCTTTCTCATTTATGTTTCAAAAATAACAAAGATCATGAAGATAAGAAATTTCTGTTATGGGTCATATTTATGCGTGTTTAATAATGATGCTCACGGTTTTGGAGGCACAGACACAGTAAAGTTTCTATATTAAGAATCATAGGTGAGGAATAAGATATGAATTACCAGAGAAGCTTAAAAGTGTATTTCCGCCATCCATGCTTAGAGCAGTTTGCAACTATTTTGTCCAGCCGATCAACAATCTCAGAAAAAGTAGGCCCCAACATAGAATCTGCATTCCAACATTCTTCAATCAACCTGGAAAAGAAGCATACATCTTAGTGATATCGACTCATTCACAACTGTATTTATAAGGACAACTCATTTTAAACTCCATAGTGCTTAACCAGAAAAAGAAGTGACATTTGATACTGAAAAGAAAAAAAAAACACTACTCAGCTGAAACATATCAAGTTCTGATGCAAAACAGAAACCCTGATTAGGCAGTAGCAACAAGACTTACTCTTTTAGGTCCGGCTGATACGTTCTTGACTTGGTTTTTAGTGGTGGTCTCATTCAATAATCATCTTGCAAGTTCATCTACAGGATTGGGATGAAAAGACAATGTTCCTTCAATCATCTGATAGAATGAACAAAGACATTATTAGAAAACAAAGATACTTCAATTTAAAAACAAGAAGTACGAAAGAAATCATACCTCATGAAGAATGAGACCGAATGAAAATGCGTCGACACTTCTATCAAATATTTCATCTTTATAAATTTCAGGTGCCCTGTATAAACCTAAATGGATACCAAAAAATAAATAAAATGTTGTTACAATTAAATTTTCCAAGGCAAGAACACAAACTGCAAAAAGAAATTGTTATTATTTTCAAAATATAGGCTTTGGATCAACTTTGAATCAGATCTCATTCATATTAGCAAGAAGATATGGTAACATTGTTCCATTCAAATGACAACAGGGAGAAAATATCTTACTGACACAGAAACTCAAAAAGAAAATATCTCACAACCACAAATGGTAATTGAAATGATTGTGTGGAGGAATATTGCTTATTGGAACTTTAAACATCCATAGCACATGCTGGTTAAATATAATTCCATCTGGATCAGTTACACAAAGATACAAAGACAAAGATAAACTCTATTTTTCAGCATGCCTAGTGGCATATTTAAGGACCTTGCAGACTAACCACAGACAAAACTCATGGCGAAATATTGGAACCACAAAAGCAGCAACATTAGAGTTTAACATTGGTCATTATATCAGCAGTCCTAGGGTGATCTGGTATTATGGTGTCAAAAATGCAGGGGGGAAGGTACTCATATTAACATTGGTCATTATATCGGCAGCGGTTTTTCTTTTATATTTTGTTATAGGGATAGAGTTTTGAACACACAAATGTTAGATATATTAAATGGTTTGGTCATTAATAGCTGAAATGCAGCAATGTTCAATGCCTTTGCAGTGGTTCTGTAGTTATAATCATGGTACTAATATGATAAAGTAATCTGTAATAGCAGAAGTTTGAGTCATTACCATGTGAAACCCTCATGGCTAATCCAAAATCCACAAGCTTCATCTTCCTTGCTCCCGTAAAGAATATATTCTCAGGCTTTAATCTCGATGAACCACAACCATATCATGAAAATACGTAATCACAAACATCAACTCTTTCAGCACATTAGTAGCCCGTTGCTCCAAATACTGCCTTTCTCTGACCATCTGATCAAGTAACCGTCCACCAGAACACAATTCCATCAAAAGATGAAACCACTCGGTATCCTCATACATGTCGGTCAATGCCAAAACACCGGGATGTCCTAAAAGATGTTGCATTATCTCAACCTCTCTATGTACAGTCTCCTCCCCTTTCTTCAGAGTTTTACAAGCAAAATCCCGTCCATCAATCTTACTCTTACCAAACCTTAGCCACCCATATTTACCTAACCCAATATCCTTCTCCAATACATATTCCTGCTCAATCTTCCTCTTCATCCTTAACTTAATCCCACTCTCGATACACCCAACCTTCTTCTTATGTCCTCCCCCATGGGAATCCAATGTATGGAACCCCCACTAGCAGGTGCAATAGCAAACAAGAAGTTAACGTATGAAATATTACAGATCTAGGTTTACTCAACTAACAGATAAACTAATTAAAGAAACAAGAGCAGATTAAGAACTTACAAAACAAAATCACCAAAATTGAAGAAAGAACCCCTCAAAATTTCTGAAGCAATCAATCCAGTCACTAAAAAAAACACATCAAAATCAAAATCCAATCCAATTATCTACAAGTTAAGAATCATCAAAATCAATAGTAAGAAGAAGGTGGTAGACCTGGTGGTGTTGATCATGGTTGTGCTAGTTGTTGATTGTGAATGGAGCAAGTTGTGGACGAGAAGCTCGATCTCTTAGTATTCCGCGGATTGAAGAAAATGATGCAAAGCTCGAGATGGTATCATGGTTGGTAGAAGGATTTGCCTGCGATTTGTAGATTGGTTTTCTGAGAGAAATGGCTAGGGTTTTCATTATTTTGGAAAAAAAAGAAAAATGCAAGCCAGATGAAAGAGACGGTGGGGTGATAAGGAGGTGGGTTCATATCCAGCCGAGTAAAGTAAAAAAAGAAAAAAACAGGGATTGGTTACGAGAATAGCGGACCATTATAGCACTATGTGGAAAATTAGCCTGTGGCTAACCATCTTCGGACTCGTATAAATGTGGCTAGCCAATTCTGGGCATACAATAGAAAAGTATAATGATGGGCGTATAAAAACCTAAAATATATATCGGATTTATTGTGTGATTTTATGGTTCATCATTAAATCACATACCTAGTAAATTATCACGTTTGAGAATGACGATATTTTTTCGTTAAATGGTGGGTCCAACTATTTTCATATTATATGACAAAATTTGTGTGTAAAATCCTAATCACGTAATTAATATGTCATTTAAAAGCGTGATTAATTGCCCTTTCTGGACTAGTGAAAAGAATACTTTCCTTAAAAAGTACGTACTTGCCTCTATTCTTTTGCAAAGTTCCGAAGCTTCTTTGAGATATATACAAAGTATCGTCTCCTATCTCTCCTTATATTTCTCCTGCGAGGGGAAGAGTATCATGAGATTTTTACAATATTGTTTTATGTTGCTTATCTTTATCTGTTTGATTTTGTACTTTTACAGTTTTGATTATTAATGTCTTTTTCTTGACACGTTTCTTTCAACCACTTATTTTTGACCATTCATGTCTCTTCGCATTAAATGACCTCGTTTTTCTAGGATCTTTTTCCCTATATATAGTTTTCTTTTCCCCCCTCCTTTTCATCCTTTAGTTTTCTCTGCAACTTTTCTTTGACTCTCTCCCTCATTAATTTGCGCTCCCCGCTTCTGCAAATCTTTTCTTCGTCCTTTCTAGCGTGATCTTAATCTCCAATCTTCCATCCATTCCCATACTGATAAATGGCTTTCATCAGTCGTGCATACAAAGCTTCTTTTGAAGAAGTTCAACGAAGTTACTCGAGAAGGGTTTTACTCTGTCAACCATTCCTGATCAAGAACCTTCAAGTATTCTTTCTGCAATTTGTTTTCCGATCATCAATGTGATGATCAAAAGATTATAGTCTCATTTAGGTCGACTTCTCGCGGGACTTCCCATTCCTTGTACAATCTCGAGATGCCTTTATTTTATGAAATCTTGGCCCATGAAAAATTCTCTCATTTTGTTTATCGATTGAGTGGCGATTGCATTCGCCTAATGCTTGAATTCGCGAATCGTGGTGCGGCAAAGGATCTTTATACCTACCGCTGCATTAGACACCCCGATTTCACAAACTTGGAAATAGTTGCCATGAGAAGTACCTTGTAGAGAACTTTTTGAAAACTATTGATGATAAAGATGGTTAATGCGAAATCTCATTTGGGGCATTCGCACGAAAAAGAAGGATAATGTCCCCGAGGATAAATTGCTCATGCAGGATATTGATTGGCACCGGGTAATAATACTACTCTCGCCACTCAAAGATGAGAAATGGTGGGTTGTACCCTTGATTTTAAATGGTCCTTATATCGGAGCCAAGATGCGTTCTTCTGCGAATCTCGTGAGGTATCATCCTTGGGAATTCAAATGGCACTGATAAAGAAAATGAGGTATGTTTCCCATTTTAAATCTTGCCTTTGCAACTTTCTTTTTACATATGTTGAGTTTGTATAATTTCTCGGATACGCCAAATTGAGAAGAAAGTACAAGGATAATCCGTTGGAAGTACTCGACCATACTTGATCGCTTACGGGTGAAGTAAACATTTCCTTTGTCCTTTGAAAC
The DNA here is from genome assembly GCA_023531295.1 of Papaver armeniacum. NCBI lineage: Eukaryota > Viridiplantae > Streptophyta > Magnoliopsida > Ranunculales > Papaveraceae > Papaver > Papaver armeniacum. The sequence goes on from JAJJWW010012460.1 coordinate 29,634, forward strand.
AATATTGTTGCCTCTGTTTCTTATCTTTAACTTGTATCACGAAGGTTGAATTGAAGAGAAGCTGTAGTGCGAAAATTAAAAGTAAAGGTAAAGCGCCAAGCTCATGGGTAAATCTTAAGCTCCATTAACTAAGAAGCGAAAGATCCAATCTTCTTCTCGCCTTAGCTCAAGCTCGAATCTTCTGAAGAGGATAACCATAATTCAAATTCTTCTCTCGCTAAAGAGATTCCGTTGGTAGCTCTCATGGATCGGTTATCTAGCATCTTCTCGATTCTTTCCAAGGAATGGGGATGCTCCTTGGCTTCTCTTTGCGGGACTCTCGCAAATGTGTGTATCTTTGCTTTGCTAGAGGGCAATAATTCTTTCAATGGAGCCTCTAGAACTGTGTCTCCCGACTTCTTGAATGCACTTGGATCTTTGGTACATATGCAGTCATATTTCTGTCAATTTTAAATTTTTAAATATATATATATTAATGATTTTTCTATCTTCTTTTATAGGTTGGGAGAACTTCTTTTGTAGTTGCCTCAGATCTCGAGAGAAGACGCAACAATCTTGAAAAGAAGAATTCGCAATTGAATAAGAAGATTCGAGAATTAGAAATTGAAGCTGCGTCATCTCGCGATAAAGACGAGAGAATCCAAAAGTTAAATACCGAACTTGACTCCCAAAGGGATAGGGTGTCCACTCTTGAGTAACGCTAATCAACAACTTTATGGTATAAGATTTTATTTCCTTTTTGTCATTCCTATTTTATCGGTTGCATATTGCCGCTTTAACTTATTACCTTATGAGATGTATATAATCTCTCCGATGAGGCTATTCTTCTCCATACATTTCCTGAACCTATGGATAATGATCTTCTTCTCACTCACCTCAATCAATCTCTAAGTAGTTCTTCAAATAAAACTAACCTCCTTTCATTAAAAGACCTTCAATCCAAATATCATCTCTTGGAGATCGAACACAGATCTAGCTTAAATTTAACTAATCGTTTTAAACGAATGTACCTTGATTCTGAGAAGAAAATCAAGACTTTGAGGAAGAAAGTTAGTAATCTCATAGATGAGAATGATCGTATAACTAACAGAGGTGCACAGGCATTAGCAAAATTCCATAAATCTCTCCTTGGTGTGCAAGTTGAGCGAGATGAACTCACCGTTGAGAATACCATACTTAAGCGGCGAGAAGAGCAAGTTCGTTCTCTTCTTGTTATTAATAGTGATGATGAATTCTTTGAGGCTGCGAAAGTTTTAGATAATGCCGGGAATAACCTAGGTGTTGATGTTAGTCTTCATCTTGAGCATACTTCCTTGATTAAGGATATGATATCCGAGAGAAGGTTATTAATTATACCTTCGCTTCTTACTTTTGTAGTATTGCTTGTAAATTATTAACTTTGTTGTTGCGTATTTACGAGAATCGAGAAGAGGCTTGAGATCAGAATTAGAGAACTTGAATGCGAAAAGAAACAACTCGCATGAGAATTTTCAATGAGAATTGAAGAACTTCAAAATAGAAAGAACATTTCATAAAGAATCTCTCCTTCGAGAATAGATATTCCAAGTTGAAGAAACAATTTCTAACTGACGGTGGAGAACTTTAATAATGATCTTTGTTCGTTTTCGCAATGGAGGCATGGAGTATGTTTGTAAGGACCACAATATCACTCTGCATTCATATCCCTGTCTCCTTGAAAGGTTCACGAGAATCTTTTGTCTCGGACGTTTACGATAGCGAGGTGTGAAGAAGAAATTCTGGCGATGAGAATAATCGGATTTGAAGAATCGAGATGAAGAAGAATCACAAAGAGATAACTCTTTTTGTTTTCTTTCTCTGCTTGTAATATCTCGTACATTTCGTATTCTTATTATAGTGTATTTCTTGGATTTTTCCCCCACAATTCAATCTTCACTCCCCCCTTTTTTGGTAGTTCTTCCATGTAATATAATCGGCTAACTAACATTATTGATGTATAACTCTTTCATGAGAAGATGAATAACAATATTCCATCTTTTCCATTCCCATACTTGCCTCATTATTTATATTGAGATGGAAGATTTTAGTTGTCATCATGTATGTTGTTGAATAATAATTTTATTGTTATTGAAATGTATTGTTGCGACGGAGTCACAGGTATCTTCATAAATCAAGAATTCTACTTGTCTTGCCTTATCTTCATAAATGTATTTTATCTCTTCTCATTGCGACAAGGTCGCAAAAGCACGCCTACATTTTCAAGTAAGGGCCCATTGATTGCCTTTGTCATTTTTGTGTGGTCTTCGAGTTAGACCTCCTAATTAGAGGTCTTCCCCTGCCCACCTTTATTGCGACAAAATCGCGGGACGTCTTTACACTTGCATGTAAAGACCCATTGATCTTGCCTTATCATTTTCCAAGTATTTTTGCCTCTGCGAGGATGTTTTAGTTGCGACAATATGACAGGCCTATATATCCTTGCGAACACGTAGCCCCCATGACATTGCGAGTCGTGCGGCAAATCGCGGGACGTCCGTACATTTTCGTGTAAAGACCCATTGATCTCGCCTTACCCTCGCGTTAGTATTATCTGCCTCTGCAGGATCATTGCACAAATATGACGAGCCTAAATTCTCTTGCGAAAACATAGCCTTATGACATTTGCGTCTTGTTTTGACACCCCCTAATAGAGAGCGTCGCCCTTATCATCTCCCGGTTGCCCCTTGAGGAGGCGAAACATCGGCCATACAAGACTAGCTCCTCCCATCCCAGGTCTTAACAACAACCGGTTGTTTTCGAGCCTCTTATCCCTTATACCTATAGGGTTTATGGTTACAAAGGTTTGCACCTAAGTGGAGTTTTCTTCGGGCGAGTGCAACATATGCCAAGACTTACCAAGAATGGCGAGGGTAGGTTCATCCATCCCAGGGCACTAACAGCTCAACCGTGTACCTCGGCGCCTTGAGCATGCGACTCTAAGAAGAGACCTCGGTCGCCCAAACGAGGTATAACCTACATATATAGTTGGGAATCCAAGGTACCTCTTAGGATAGGCTTTCATGGGCCCCAAATTTTCATGACTCGAGGCTTGGGAGCGGTGTAACCTTCCCCCGAGCCATGTCGAGAGATACCCCCTTATATGACGCACTTTAGGTCTTACATTTGCCTCTTTACGAAATGTTATTCGCGAACTAGGGTGTACGCCATAAAGGTTCGTCCCATTCTTTTACTCATTCATATTTGTTAAATCATTTAATCATTTATGTTTCATTATTTCTTCGATACTTGTTTGCGAAGTATTCGCACAATTATGTATTTTCATTTTCTTTCTTAATTGAATTCCCATATACTCTTTTCTGCGAGATTCTCGCACATCATTACTTCAATTGCTACTTTTTCTCCTGTTTTTGTTGATTATTCACTTCTTATGTCTTTTGTTCCTCATATCCTTTGCTTCTTTTTTACCATAATATTCGCTTTGTCTCTGGCACTCACCTTGAGGTATGTTCGATCCTTACTTCTATAACATCTACCATCGAGTTTTTCCTTTCTCATTCATCTCTCACATGTTGCTTCCAACCCTTTCTTTTGGCATTTCTTTCTTCCAAAACTTTACATCGACCTCATGACATTGTTGCGACTCCTTCCAATCTCCTGTATAATTCCAATACCATTTGGATGTGGAAATTTTATACATTGATGATATGTAGATGCGACTCCCAAGATTTCATGAAGCCGTGGCCTCCCAATCAGCGCATTATATGGAGATTCACATGAGACGAACAAAATATCGAGTTGATAATCCTTGTAGAGGTATTCTCATGTGAAACTCTCCCTTTGGTTTGTTTGCGGTGCCATTAAAGCCATATATCTTGTATGTCGAGGGATCAAATCCTCATCTTTTTCCTCCCATCGTCTTGTAAGTATGATAGAAGAGAATATTCATAGGAACTTAGGGTGTCGATTAGTCGGTTGATCGCCAGACAAGCACGCCTGTCATCTTCTCCATCGGCCGGGTTTGGGTTAATCTCTAACTTCACAACCAACGGGCTATCATGTGTTTCTCTTCCTTTTGGCACTTCATCTGCGAGAGAAAGAAATAGTCTTACCCTTTATTCTAGCTTGCGTCGTTCTCGCCAAACTCATTATTTCTTTATCATTAGCATCTCTCATAGACTCTCTTGAGCACGTTGTCGTGGAAATCTTCGATTGTGCGATAGAGTGGACGATAGAGTTGCGGTTCAAATTTTTAGCTTTTGTTCCAACCTCTATAACAAATGTTTCTTTTCCTTTCGACAGCATTACGTGCATCTCACGGTGGTGGTGGTAATGTACGGCTTGTTTCTTCTCCCTTTAGAAAATGATTGATTTCCTGATCAATCATCCTGAGAATAATTCTCTTTATGTTTCTACAATCGTTTGTTTGATGCCCATGGAGGCGATGGTAAGAACAAAACTCATGACTTACATGCTTTGGTGGTGGTTCCATCCAGCGTTCAGGTCTTTGGTACATCTTCCATCACAAGTATAGCCTCCCGGATCCTTTCCACACTAGCATTCGGTGGAGGCATCTTAATTGGTTCCCATACTATTCTACGACTTCTCTGCCCTCCATGGTTATATTGCCTTCGTCCATAGTAAGTTTCTTGCACATGATCTAGCCTCTGAATCTTATTATTAACATTACGGTTGTAATAGTTCCTTTCTTGTTCAAACTCCTCTGGTCATGGCTTCCCATGGCTACTATCTTCATTTGTCCCTCATTGACCTTCCTGCATCTTTGTCCTTGCGAAGTGCTCTTATTTTGTATTTATGAATTGAGGTAACAAGCTTGCGTTCGCGGCATTCGAGTTTGTGTTATGATAGGATAAGAATTCATTTCATTACATCTTTCTTACAAGAGGCGATATATTCTTCCTGTAATTCTCGCAGTTCTGCCATCGTGATTGTATTTTTGACTCTAAAAATTTGAATGTATAACAAGTTTGTCGCGAAGAGAGCATTCACAAATTAGAGAATGAGATATCTTTCCTCAACTGGATCTGCCATTTCGCTACACATGGTTCTCCATCTTATTGTCAAGCGCCTTAAGCTCTCGCGACCCTTTGTTTCAACAGAATACATCTTGATACCTGGTCGTGAAGAGTTGTTACTTATGTATGCTCCCGGGAATGTGGCTTGTAAATGATTAAATGACGTGATTGTGTTCCTTGGTAGACCCTCAAACCATTTTAGTGCTTCTCGATTAGGCTTGATGCGAAATATTTGCATAGTATAGCATCATGATTCTCCCCACTGCTGACATACACCTCATATAGGCCTTGATATGTTGTACCGCGCGAGGTTGTTCCATCGAAGATGTTTGTTAATGCGGGAAGATTTCGCTTAGGAGGTATTCCTCCCATCGTACTTCTAGCGTGAAGGGATTCTTGCGGCTTCGGCGATGGCTTCGTCTAATTGTCTCCTTCCTCCTTCCCTTCTATTGTTCAGCAATCCTCTCATTTCGGCCAGTTCTCTTAAGATTTGTTCATTTGCCTCGGGATTTGATTCCTCTTGGTCTTTTAACTCTGCTTCTCTCTTCTTCGCTCGTACCTATCTTGACCTTCTGCTCGTTATTTTTTCTCCTCTTCTTTCTGCGACGCTCTTCCCGTTTCTTTCGTCAATTGCACGCCATTTATCGGTTGTTCTCTCCTCTTGGTTGTCTCTCGGCTCTCATGCCCCTCTCATATTCTTCATTAATATTTCTATTGAGTACGATTTTGTTCCCTTCTTCTTGATTGGTTGTCATGGTTATTACGTCGGATTGCTTCTTCCGTCTCTTGATTTTCCATTTGCTCTTATCCTTTCTCTCTCGCGAGCTAGCCGCGCTTGTTCAATGTAGTGTCTCTCAATGTCATCTCGATTTCTCGGTTTCTTCTCAATTCTTCTCTCCCGTGCAAGATTATTCTCCTTCCCATTTGGGTCATTCGGTTCTTGGAGTTGCACGTTTCCTTGATTTTCCTATTAGCTCATTTTGAAGATTTTCGAGTTGAGGAATATAACGATCTTCTATTTCCTCTCTTCTCTCACCATGCTCTACACTCGGATTTTGTGTTTCTTCCTCGGTACTTCTGTTGGTAAAACTCTCTTCTTTCTTCCTATTCGATCTTGAACTTGATCTCACGCTACTTCTAGATCTCTATTTTCACAACCTCATATTTTCCATCCTCAATTCATGATTCTGTCTTGTCAAGTTTGCTCGTTCTTGCACTCTAACCGTCTCTCTTCGTGTATTTTTGTCTCAATCTTTCTAATCTTTGCGATTTCTTCGTTTTCTCCGTTTTCATTCCTTGCTCTCCTTGTCCATTGTTCACAGCTGCTGCTCCTCTTCTCTTTCGTCTTGAATCGAGATCTCAAGTATGTACACTTACTCTATCATAATCCTGGTAGCGTTTGCTCTTGGGGAGATTGGTGGTTGGTTTTGATCTTCTCCATCGTTCTCATATTCATCCTTGACGATTCTCTGTTTCATTCCTCCTTTCCCCAGCAAGTCTCCCACTTCTTCTTCTGATCGTTGGTTGCCCTTGTACATTTCTTCTTCTAGCCATTTTCTTTTCAATGAATTCTTGAGTACCTTCTCAAATCTTTTCTGTTAATCCAAATTCCTTCCAATTTCTACATCAATCTTTCTCGTCCACTTTTCTAGCGCATATGTAGTAGCGGGATTTCCCACTACACCCCTTACTCGATTTTGCTTAATTAATCCATTGAAAGATGTAAGATCAAGAATATTTATTGATTGAGCTCATGAAATGTTTACACGAGGAAAATAGAATTACACTTAGAAATTAAAACACTCTTAAACTTTCTCTCTCCTAATGACTTGCCCAACCATTCAAAAGAGATCTCTCCCCCTCACAGACTCACTCAACCCTTTATATAGGGTGATACATAGTGGATGACAGCTAAGCTACCCTTTATTTTCGGGAATGTCCCATGAAGTGTATGAGATGCACAAACATTCGCTCTCGCGACACTTCTTACCCTCGCCGGGTCTCACGTCTTCTTTATGTTTTGCTGTCGTTATTCATTGCGTCGTTTATTTTAGCTTCCTGCGACTCCCTCGCGACGCCGTCGTTCATTAATCCCGCGAACCTTGTACGTTGCGATATTATGATCCTACAAGCATCTTCTCTGACTCCATGCAAGGGATCAGGGATGATCATCTCACTAGCACATGCAAAGCTCTTGCGAATATCTGTGATGCCCCTTTACTAGATGGTGGTGATTCTCTTCATGGAGTCTCCAGATCAGTGACTCCTAGATTTTTAAATTCACTTGGTATCTTGGTATGTCTTCGTTTCTATTTTTCTTCATAATTATGATTTAAAGTTATATTATATCTTGACAATTTCTTCATTTTCCTTCATGATAGGAAGGCTTCTTTATTGTTACCTCAGATTTGGAAAAAAGGCGTGGTATTATTGAAAGAAAAATCTTGACCATAAAATAAATGAAAAGCTTGGAAAAGTGAAGATATTAATATTCGCGAAAGAATAGTCAATTAAACCCGATTCTTCCTCTCAAAGGACAAAATATCTAGTCTTCAAGATGCCAATAAGCAACTTTATGGTATGAAAGTTTTCTCTTTTCCTTTATTTTGTTTTTCTCATTATCCTCCCTCATCGATTTATCATTTTCATGAGCGTCTATGATCTTTCTAATGAAGCCATTCTCCTTCACTCATTCCCCAATTCTATGGATAATAATACCCTCCTTGAACACCTTAATAATTCTTTAAATAGCTTTTCAAATGACAACATTAAATCTCTTCCCATAAATGAACTCGGATCAAGCTTAGCCTCTTAGAAATTTACCGTAGATCAGACTTGGGCTTAGCCAACAAATTTAAGCATTTCTATCTTAATTCTAAAGAGGAAATTAATGCTTTAAGAACCAAGATCAGTGATCTCATAGATGGTAAAGATCGCATCTGTAATACCCTGTATTTTTATGTACCTTTTTTCGAATTGGGTTTTAATAGAATTAGATTAAATTGTTGTTTGCATTGCCTTAGCCTGTGTGGGTTGCTTGGACTAGAAAATCTAGGAGTAAAAAGAATAACCTAAATAACTTTAATAAATAAATAAAATTATGAGAAAATGAAAAGATAAATAAATAAATAATTGATGTAATTATTAATATTAGGAGTGTTATTAATATGAACATTAGTGTATGGTTTATAAAGGAATTAAAGAGAAAATAAAAATAAAAGTTTTAACCAAAAATGTTAGAGAGAAAGAGAAGGAGATGAAGCTAGGTCTTTAGAAAAAATTCTATGAAGAACTTAGAGGAGATTATAGCTAATAAAAGGTAGAATGTGAAACCCTTTCTCTTTAGGTGTTTTTCTTTGTTGTTTATTTTAAATGATTTTGTATTGTTATGATTCAGTAAATTATTTGAATAAATATGTACATCTTGTTGATGATCAGGCTTCTATTATTGATATAAAACATGATTGGGTATCTATAGTTAAAATTTGAGAGTATTCCACCATATATTCACCGTTGAAACTTTGTTTGAAATTGGGTGATAGTTTCACAATTTCTGGACAGTTTCACTTTTCTGTGATTTTGATGTTCTTAGGAAGTCTTAATGGTTTTAAAAGGATTTGAGGTCTTAATAAAAGTTGTAGATAAACATCTTATCTTTCAGTGTGCTTTGGATTGAGTCAATTTCAGATTGTTATGAATTTATCATGAATTGTTTGGTAACAACATGTAATCTGCCCAGTTTTTAGGATATCCTTGTAAATTCAATAACTTTTGTTTGAACCGTTGGTTTTCTGTGAAATTTAGATATGTTGTTGCTTATGGAGCAATGTATGTTCGGTAAAAGTTTCAGGAAGATCAGATGAATAAATCACCCAAATATATATGATGCAAACTAGATGCAGTTAGCTTGTTTGTAGAAATGCTTGAAAGATAATTATGTTCTTATGCCATGGTTGCTTGTGTTGTGTGTAAAAACGATTTATAAAATGAAATGTGTTCATGTTTTTACGTTAGATGAAATATGATTTCATGCTAACGGCGGGTAATGATCCCCGAGAATTAAATGGGTAATGATCCCCATGGGAACTTGTGTTTCCAGATCATCGATGCGCGGTTTGTCCGTCTTGGTTAAGCGATAGGTGGTGTACGAACCAAGGTTTTCGTACTGTGAATGAAGCGAGGTAATGATCCCGAGCAAATGGGTATGATCCCCATAGGAACTTTTGTTCTGACCGTCGATGAAGGTGTAAAGATCTTAGATAAGCGATAGGTGGGTGTACGAACCAAGGTATTGTGCAAGTGAACTCAATTGTTAAAACCTAAATTGGTAGATTTGTCGAAATTATTTGGGAATTGTTGAACTCAAGTGTGAACTTATATGGATGAATTGTGAATTGATGTGTGATGATTAGTTGACAATAATAATGGTATTGTGGACTCATGGTTTCTCTGTGACTATATTAATGCGTGAATATATATGTTGAATCATTGATGAATGACTTGTTGACAATTATCTGGGTGTTGTAAACTCGTGGTATGTCGGTGACGATGTTAATATGTGAATAATGTGTTGAAACTTAAATGGATGATTTGTTGTATTAATGTTATGAACTCACGTATTGAATCTGAATTTAGATTATTTGTTGGAAATGTTATTGGCATTGTGAATTCATGATTGGAATCTAAATAAGATAATTATTAGAAACATTATTGGTAATGTGATTGTCGAATATAACATTGATTCGTTGAAGTCGTAATGTGTTTCTTCGTATATGTTTTTGCTTGATAAAATGATTATGCTTGCGCATCTTTGGAGAATTGGGAATGCATTCTATTGAGCTGTCATCTCACCCCAATTGACATCCTTGCAGATTTATCAGTGGCTATGAGAAAGCTAGGAATGAGTAGCTTAGTGATTGAATTATTTTATTGTATTGCTTGAAATGTAGTTTGAAATAATAAATTTGAACTAAAATGTTGTTAAAGATGTTTAGTAAATTCATATGAATCAACTCATGTATATAAACTTTTAATTATGTTTAGTATAAAAATAAACTTTAAGTCTCTTTCAGGCCCGTAACAGCTTCGAGTTCGGATCTCCATATAGGTTTGACCACAGTGGGAACTCGGGTGTTACAAGTTGGTATCAGAGCTCTAGGCTTTAGATCTTTAATGGGAACGAAAATGAATGGTTTCGTATGTTGATATGCATGCTTGTCTGATTTGAGTGTTGTATCTGTGTTGCATCTAACTAGTTGTATCATGTATTTGTTAAATTCACGTGAGTTGTTAATTGTGTGTTGGATTGCATTGTCGTATTGTTTATTATATTATTTATTTATGTGAAATTATTAGATATAGGTATAGTCTAAATTTCGGGACGAAATTTCTTTTAAGGGTGGTAGAATGTAATACCCTGTATTTTTATGTACCTTTTTCGGGTCGGGTTTTAACCGAATTAGATTAAATTGTTGTTTGCATTGCCTTAGCCTGTGTGGGTTGCTTGGACTAGAAAATCTAGGAGTAAAAAGAATAACCTAAATAACTTTAATAAATAAATAAAATTATGAGAAAATGAAAAGATAAATAAATAAATAATTGATGTAATTATTAATATTAGGAGTGTTATTAATATGAACATTAGTGTATGGTTTATAAAGGAATTAAAGAGAAAATAAAAATAAAAGTTTTAACCAAAAATGTTGAGAGAAAGAGAAGGAGATGAAGCTAGGTCTTTAGAGAAGAATTCTATGAAGAACTTAGAGGAGATTATAGCTAATAAAGGTAGAATGTGAAACCCTTTCTCTTTAGGTGTTTTTCTTTGTTGTTTATTTTAAATGATTTTGTATTGTTATGATTCAGTAAATTATTTGAATAAATATGTACATCTTGTTGATGATCAGGCTTCTATTATTGATATAAAACATGATTGGGTATCTATAGTTAAAAATTTGAAGTATTCCACCATATATTCACCGTTGAAACTTTGTTTGAAATTGGGTGATAGTTTCTGAATTTCTGGACAGTTTCACTTTTCTGTGATTTTGATGTTCTTAGGAAGTCTTAATGGTTTTAAAAGGATTTGAGGTCTTAATAAAAGTTGTAGATAAACATCTTATCTTTCAGTGTGCTTTGGATTGGGTCAATTTCAGATTGTTATGAATTTATCATGAATTGTTTGGTAACAACATGTAATCTGCCCAGTTTTTAGGATATCCTTGTAAATTCAATAACTTTTGTTTGAACCGTTGGTTTTCTGTGAAATTTAGATATGTTGTTGCTTATGGAGCAATGTATGTTCGGTAAAAGTTTCAGGAAGATCAGATGAATAAATCACCCAAATATATATGATGCAAACTAGATGCAGTTAGCTTGTTTGTAGAAATGCTTGAAAGATAATTATGTTCTTATGCCATGGTTGCTTGTGTTGTGTGTAAAAGCGATTTATAAAATGAAATGTGTTCATGTTTTACGTTAGATGAAATATGATTTCATGCTAGCAGTAGTGTGATCCCAGAAAATTAAATGGGTAATGATCCCCATGGGAACTTGTGTTTCCGATCGTCGATGGTGTTTGTCCGTCCGGTAAACGATAGGTGGTGTACGAACCAAGGTTTTCGTCTTTGTGAATGAAGCAGGTAATGATCCCGAGAGCAAATGGGTATGATCCCCCATAGGAACTTTTGTTCGACCATCGATGAGAAATTGTCGTCTTAGATAAAGCGATAGGTGGGTGTAACGAACCAAGGTATTCGGTAAGTGAACTCAATTGTTAAAACCTAAATTGGTAGATTTGTCGAAATTATTATGGGAATTGTTGAACTCAAGTGTGAACTTATATGGATGGTGTGAATTGATGTGTGATGATTAGTTGACAATAATAATGGTATTGTGGACTCATGGTTTCTACGTGACTATATTAATGCGTGAATATATATGTTGAATCATTGATGAATGACTTGTTGACAATTATCAGGTGTTGTAAACTTCGTGGTATGTCGGTGACGATGTTAATATATGAATGATGTGTTGAAACTTAAATGGATGATTTGTTGTATTAATGTTATGAACTCATATATTGAATATGAACTTAGATTATTTGTTGGAAATATTATTGGCATTGTGAATTCATGATTGGAATCTAAATAAGATAATTTATTAGAAACATTATTGGTAATGTGATTGTCGAATATAACATTGATTCGTTGAAGTCGTAATGTGTTTCTTCGTATATGTTTTTGCTTGATAAAATGATTATGCTTGCGCATCTTTGGAGAATTGGGAATGCATTCTATTATTTGTCATCTCACCCCAATTGACATCCCTTTATGATTTATCCAGTGGCGCGGGAAAGCTAGGAATGAGTAGCTTAGTGATTGAATTATTTTATTGTATTGCTTGAAATGTAGTTTGAAATAATAAATTTGAACTAAATGTTGTTAAAGATGTTTAGTAAATTCATATGAATCAACTCATGTATATAAACTTTTAATTATGTTTAGTATAAAAATAAACTTTAAGTCTCTTTCAGGCCGTAACGCTTGAGTTCGGATCTCCATATGGGTTTGACCACAGTCAGGAACTCGGGGTATTCTGACATCCCTAGACAAGGTGCTCAGCGTTAGCGAAATTCCAAAAAACTCTTCTTGAGGTTCAGAGATGAATCTAACGCAAAAATGTTGTACTTAGCGAAAAGAAATCAAGTTCGCTCCTTCTTCTCATAAATAATGATGATGAATTAAAGCACGGGCTGCGAAAGTTAGATGATGCAGGAAATAATTTAGGTGTAAATGTTAGTCTTCAAAGTGAGCACACGGCCTTGGTTGGGGATATGATTTCGGTGAGAGAAGGTTGTTAATCATTTTCTTTATTAATTGTTTGTCTTTCATAAATTGTCATCAAATTGTTGATTCATTGTTACATGTTCGTAGGACTGAAGAGATTTCTCAAAAGAATTGAAGAACTTGAGTCACGAAAGGAAGCACTTCGCAAAGGATCTTTCTTCTCGCAATGATAAATGTTCTAGGTGAAGAGTCCAACTAAAAGTGCGTTGCGAACTTTAAGAATAACGCTATTGAGAAATTCCAAAGAATGTACCTCCTCTGGATATCTCTGACAGTGATGCTAGTGAAGAAGAAAGATCTGATGAAGGTGAAGAAGAAGGATTTGATGAAGATGAAGAAGATGAATCAAACAAGAAATAGTTCTGTTTCCTTCTTTCTCTTTTTGTAATATTTGTACATTCATTCTTTAATCTCTTATCTTTGTAATTTTTTTGCTACGAATTTCTTTAATCTTCAATTGCAAATTATTCATTTTTTGTTTCTTTCTGCACATATTAAAAAGGCAAATTTTTTTTTTGCAATATGGTTAATTAATATATAACTATTAATCTTTCATTTCATGCATGCGTAGATCTATCATATGGAGACAGATAACATGTTCTTATTCTATTCATTCCCATACTTGCCTTTGTTATGTGTATTCAAATGAAAGATTAAGCAAGTTACTTTTGAATAGCAACATGTATTCATGCCTCGAGTCTATGATTTATTAATAATTGAATTTTAAGTAGGTATTTCTTGGTTTCTTCCAGATTTCATGCTTTTTTTCTCTTATGTGGTCTTATTTTGCCTTCTAGTTAAAGGTCTTATTTTGCCACCTCTTGTCATTGCGACAAAATGAGGACGTCCTTACATTTTCATGTAAAAAACCATTGATCTTGCCTTAACTCTCTCTTTTTTATTGAAATTTTTGTTGCGACAATATGTGAGGGGCCTAAAAATTCTGAAAATAAAGCCCGCTGACATTCTTAGTTTCTGACGAAATCGCGGGGCCGTCAAGTACACTTTCATGTCGACCCATTGATCTCGTCTTATCTTCTCTTTTGTATTGTGCCTCTTGAGTTATGTTGCACAAATATGGCGAGCCTAAATTTTCTTTACGAAAATAAAGCCTCATGACATTTGCATCTTAAGACACTTATCGGCTCCCAATGGAGGGGGCACCCTTATCTTCCCCCTGGTTGCCCCTTCAAGGAGACGTACCTCTACCATACAAAGGTTGGCTCCTCCCATCGGTCTTAACAACAACCGTTGTTTTATGACCCCCCTTATTCATTTTCCTATAGGGCTTATGGTTACGAGACTGCACCACTAAGTGGGGTTTTCTTGAAGTAGAGTGCGACATAAGTCAAGACTTGCCAAGAATGGCTAGAGACACTTCAAACGCCTAGACACTATTGGCTCAACATGATGAAGACCTAAGATGAATTTTGTGGGGAAATTAAAGATAGCGTCGGGTTTGATGATTTAATTTGGTGTTGAATTGATTGGTAATGTTCTTAACAAAGAGAGATGCCAGGCGAAATACATCCGGCCAATTTATGGTTTTTGCTCGAAGTGTCAGGTGGGTTTTGCTTGAAGCGAGAATGGAGTCGGGTTTGAAGGTGTTGCTCGTTACGACGACATTGTCCGGATTATGGGGTCTCGGCGGTGTTATTTCCACGGACGGCTTGATGGGTATTTGGGAGTTTCGGTGTATGGGAAGTTATTGAAATTTGATGAAGATTATAATGTTAACCAAGTTAGAGTTCAAATCGGCGAAGATTTTGGTTGTATCTGTCTAAAGTTAATACGAGAAATGTTGGTTGAATTGAAGATGTTGTGAAGGAAGTGGTAAGGACATGGGATTGGAGGCTTGCCAGTGATCAATTCAGTTAAACATGGGGGTAATCTGAGTTATTTGCAATTGATTTTGAGAAGGGAGCTTGAGTTGGTGGAGTTACGAGGTGATGCGAGTCTATTGCAAGCATTGAATTTGTCTTCTTGGTGATGATTTGGAGTGTATGGTTGGGCACAGTTTGTGCGGTCCGAAAGAAAGGCTGATTCCTTGGGTTGTTTTCAAGTGATACTTGCAAGGGATAGATGTCCATTGGCTGGTGGTGATAAGAGATGGTATGTAAA
>JAJJWW010012461.1:0-22520 GCA_023531295.1 Papaver armeniacum
GAAGTATTCATTAATGTTATTCTTCTGCGACGCACTCGCAATGTCATTATTTATTGATCTCGCGAAGTATTGATGTCGCGATATTCTGATCCTACATCAACCCTAAGCTAAAAACCACCATCAAAAAAAGGCTACTGCTTTGAGAACTCTTGAAATTCAGAAGGCCCTGGTTCGTCATCAGTTCAAAAGGTTTGCTGGAATTGACTCTTTTTTTCATGAACCTTATGTTACCATGGCTTTTGACAACAAGGAGTTCGGGGACGATAAATTTTTTTTTAGAGGTCTCAATGTCTAGGAAACTTCTTATGAGAATTTTATTCTTGTGTTTTTAAGAAGGATAACTAGGGTTTGGAATAGCCATTATTGTAAGTACACATAGCTATTGCCAACGTTTTCATCTTGCAATGTTTTTAGATTTATTTATTTCAATTCTAAAGTTGATTTGGAAGATGATTTTTGCAGTATTAATCTTTATGGTTTTATATATTGCAAATTGTTATGGGATATGTTGTTTACGTCATGTGAACCTTGTATCCCATACTTGTTCAAAAGTTATCTCTATTATATGTCGGTATGAAAGTATTGATAAAAGATAGAATGAACTTTTGACTACAAAAGTTAAGCCTTTTATGTCATTATGCAAGTATTGATGGAAGAAATGATGAACTTTTGCTTACAAAGATTAAGTCTATTATATGTCATTGTGCAAATAGTGATGAAAAATAGATTGAATCTTTGTTTATTCCGCAGTATTGGTCTTTCCATGATCCACATTTTTGTGCATATACTGTGTTACTCTATAAGTTCTCTTATGTTGAGCATGGCCAATTGAATTGATTATTTTCCTTGTGGTTAATTCAATTGAGATTTCTGGATACAAATTCATATTCGTATGTGATTTGTTAATGTCCAAAGAAATCCTTCTTTTATTGTAAAAGTAAGGTCGCTCTTGTTGTTCTTTCGGGAATGACATTTTATGGGGGAAAGTTCTTAATTGAACTTGTGCTTAATTGCCAAATCTTTGTGGGGAATATGGCTGTGGAATATTTTAGGGGTTATCTTGTATCTTTATAAACTCCTTGATGAATGCATGTAGTTTCGGCTATATGATGGCATCTAAACAAGTTGATATGTTGTTCTCTTTTGGTCATGAAGTATCTCTATGAAAATTTCATGAGGATCCCACTATTTTTCGTACCTTTGCCAATTTATATTGACAAAAAGGGGGAGAATTAATGTGTTGTTCACACTACAAATACATATGGTTTACGGATCATTATGTAAGGGGGGTAGGGGTGGGGGGGGGGGGGGGTTCATTGTGTGATGAAGTATTGACTAAGGGGGAGTGTACATATCACCATAGTATTGTTGTCAAAGTTGTGATATATTTGAACTTTGATGTTGTATAATGATACTATGACACTGTATAACAATGATTGGGAGCAACTGTTTTCTCATTGTTATAGCTACGGATCTTCAACAACTATGAAGCTGAATTGAACATCTTTGGAATCATTGGAGTACTTGAAAGTGATGAAGATTTTGAGTAATGTTGAAGAACCTAGGAGATCAAGAATTTGGATGAGAAGCTACAAAGTTTATTTATTTTGTATCCATATGTATTGATAGTTTTGTCACTAAAATTGACAAACGGGGAGATTGTTAGAGCACTGCTCGGTCGAACTCGCAAGTGTTGCTATCTCAAGCTTGTTTGTCAATATTAGTGATCAAAACTATAAGTCTTGATTTCTAGTCTACTTATAGATGTCTCGGACTAGGATAGATTGTGTAGTTGAGCATTAGACTTCACGACGTTCATCATTGAAGACGAAGAACTACTAAGGCGAGCTTGTGGAACTTCATCAACAAAAAGGTATGTGGAGACTGAAACTCATCTATCACTTGGAAAGTCTATTTCTACTCTATCTCTTATATTGAGGCATAAGTCGTGTTACGATATAGTTTTCTATTATACACATTTGAGATTTAAGCCGAGTTTAACTCGCTTACATATTTTCGAATATGTGTTGGCAAGCTTTCACTTCACTCAAGTTCATCTTGATCATGTGAAAATCGACGAGTAACATCTTACATGGTTTGTGTGATAAAACATTTGGTGTAGACTTGGAATGTTTTTTATGATTATTTCAATAACTTGAAAATTGCTTTGATGCTAATAGTGTGTGAAAAACGGCTATTGTCATCCTCTAAGAAAGTTTCAATGATTGAAATAAAGAGTTTAGAACACACCATTATTGGATTGTGATATGTTGTGTACTCTTGCACATATGTTGTCCATGTCTCGGAACCATAGTATGCATACCCGTATGCGTACATGTTGGTTTGAGAAATCCGGGAACCAAGTATGCACACACGTACGCATACTGGCATAAGGTTCATGTCCGGGAATTTCTGTTGGGATTGGTGGTATGCGTACTTGTTCGCGATCGCGAAAACCCAATTGGTCCGGGTATTTCAAGTATGCGTACATGTTCGCGTACTTGAATGTTAAAGTTTTAAAATCAGTTTTGTACATGAACTAATATATTCATATTATAAGTAATGCATTCTTTGCAAACCGTGGCTATAATGTTCATGAATTGATTGGAGTGAATCAAACCGATTTGCTTCAATTGTGTTCTTGTATACTTCATGAGAATATAGCAATTGAACAACTCTTTAACTAGTTTCATTTGAGTCATTTTAACTAGTTATGGTTAAGATGAATAAGGTTGATATGAGTGTATTCATATGGCTAACCTTGGTTAACTATTGTTGAGCCAACATGGTGTAAACGTTTAGTACGGTTACATAAACCTAAATGAAGGTACATTTCATTTGTGTGTAACAAGCTAAGTTCGATCTAACGGTTGAAAGATATTAGCTTGAAACTAATCAGGTTTTCATCTAACGGTGATTATTGAATGCTTTGTTACCAAGGTAACTTAGATTGCAAACCCTGATTTGAAAACTATATAAAGGAGAACTCGAGCAACTGGGAAACCTAATCCCCACACCTTCTGTGTGATACTAGTTGCATAATCTAGAGTCGATTCTCCTTTAACCTTAGGTTTTTCACGAAACCACAGTAGGTTAACGACTTGAAGACTTCATTGGGATTGTGAAGCCGAGACCCAACTATTTTTTTCTGTAGTTGCGTGATCCGATCTTGTATCTTCTATCGTGTTTGGGTACGATCTTCTTTAAGATTGGCTTGAGATTTATTCTCCGATAGGCAAGATAAAAAGTAATCACAAATATCTTCGTCTCATCGTTTGTGATTCCAAAATATCTTGTTTCGCTACCATATGATTAAGATTATTGTGAGGTGATTGATATTTCTAGGTTGTTCTTCGGGAATATAAGTCTGGTATATCAATTGGTTCCTGTTCACCTTGATTTATCAAAAGACGGAACAAAACTCATAGGTATTTCTGTGGGAGACAAATTTATCTATACCAATAGACTTTTCCGTGTGAGACAGATTTGTTTATCAAGTCTTCGACTTTGGGTCGTAGCAACTCTTGGTTGTGGGTGAGATCAGCTAAGGGAATCAAGTGCGTAGTATCCTGTTGGGATCAGAGATGTAAGGAGCGCAACTGTACCTTGAATCAGTGTGAGATTGATTAGGGTTCAACTACAGTCCAGTCCGAAGTTCATTGGTAGTAGGCTAGTGTCTGTAGCGGCTTAATATAGTGTGGTGTTCAAGTCTGGACTAGGTCCCGGGGTTTTTCTGTATTTGCGGTTTCCTCGTTAACAAAACTTCTGGTGTTTGTGTTATTTCTTTTCCACATTATATTTTTATATAATTGAAATATCACGGTTGTCGTTGAATCGATCAAATGGGAAATCCAACCTTTGGTTGTTGATTGAAATTGATTGATCCTTGAATATTAGTCTTTGGCACCGTTCAAGTTATTTCTCTTATATTCAATCGGGCTCGTAAATTCCTATTTGCTGATTGCAGATTGAATAGAGATAAAGATATAAAACTCTTTGATATACTTTTCTTTAGATTGAGTCTAGTTTGTCTAGTTGATTCTCTTAAAAGTATATTGGAGTTTGTCTATTCAGATTGCCAAACGAAATGTTGGGTGTGGTTGTTGTACCCCCCGCTTTTTCAGTTTATATAATTGAAATATCACCAGGTTGTAAAGGTTCAATCGGTTGATAAATCCGACCTTAATTGTTGGATAGAACTTAATTGACACTTGGGCATTGGTCTTTGGTACCATCCAAGTTATTTCTCATATCAATCGGGCTCATGGATTTCTATCTGTTTGATTTGTTGATTGTATTGAGAAAGAGATAAAAACTCTTTGATATAATTCTTGATTGAGTCTCGCTTTTAAATTAGTGCTCTCGAAATTAAATCGAAGTTTATTCCATACAGATCGTCGAACGAATTATTGAGTGTGGTTGTTATACCCCCGCTTTTTAAATTTTTATCAGAGCAGGCAAACACGAAAAGACCTCATAAGTCTGTGTTTGTAGCAATTTGATTTCCATGGATAGAATTTTATCTCTTCCTAACGTGCATAGAAATGTCTTCCAAAGTTTTTGATTATGCCAAATGTCTTGGGCTTACCTCAAGGGATAACTCCTTAGCATATTCTTCCGAATCCCAAGGTAGAAAACTTTTGATATCGATTCGATAACATTCCTTCTAAAATGACGTGATCGGCATTATGTCGAGAATCGAGATGGAACTCATCCAGAACCTTAAAAAATCTCTTTGAGATTATTGATGTTCAAGCTTCTAAAATAAGATCCCTTGAATAAAAATATGCTCAGCTCACTGAAGAACTTAAGAAGTCTCTTGATAAAGAACGAGAACTCTATGGTATTATTGAGTTTTTTTCTAACAATATCGAAAACCTCGTTCAAGAAACTACTCTACAGAGCGAAAATATTAGTATGCTTGAAGATATTGTTAAAGAATACTCAATTAGAGAAGAATGTTTAATCAAGACTCATTCATAAGAATTGAACAGCTGTCGTGTTGAAAAAGAGAAACTTGTTGCATCTCTTTTACTAGCCCAGGAATAGTGTAACTCCTTGAAAAGAGAAAACTCTGTTTTAGTGAGTAAGTCTTCTTCAATGCCTATTTTTAATACTCATGTGGTATTACCTAGCATGGAGAAAATTACTCCTAAGGAATTATCTGCTAAGAAACGTTTGTGTAACTTGCAGATATCAGAAAAGGCTATGAGTCAAAAATGGGATTCTTCAAAATGTTTCTTATCCACGAACTTGTTCATTCTACGAGAAAAATAATCATAATGTTCTACATTGTTTTGCTAGAAGGAAACAAATTTTTGATCTTCAAAATATGCTTCTTTTTACAATCAACAGAGTAAATTGTCTAACGACATCTAAAATGGACAACATTCCTTCAAAAAACCAGAAATCTCATAAAAAGAGTTTCCAAGGTCACTCCTCTAGAAATATTTACAGGAATCGTGTTCTCCATAATGATGCGACTCCTTACACCACCTATGTACACGTTCCCAGTATTTATGAGAATAAATCTGGCAGGTTTAAGTTTAGGAGATGGGATTCTCGTGATCTTTATTCTCTAGAACGAATCTCAAGAGGTCCTAGATTTAATCCTCAGAGAAATCCTTCTGATGAAGATTCAAAAAGGTCAATGTCTAATTCTTCTGGAATAAGATATAACCGAAGGAAGGTAAGGAATACACGACACAAACACTCAGAAGGTATTTACAACTCTTCCCTCAATATATGTAGTGGGATTACATCTCACTCTGTTACCTAGCTCTAGGTAAATTCATCCTTGAAACTAACTTCAGAGTTGCAAGGATGATATTTGTGAGATACTCAGTTTCGTTGTATGATACCGTCTAATCTTGTGTTTTTATCCTTGAAATAATTTTTTTTCTTCATCTTGTGAATGTTGAGTCATATCTTGACTTCTAGTAACTAATGTATCTTGTTGATTCTTTCATGTGCTCTAATTTAAAGTGAATCTTTTAATTATCGAGCTATGAAAATATATGAGATGTCTGAAAACAGATAGTGTATTTCCTTATTTTGGATCTTAGTTGACCCATTAAATTTCCGTAACCGGTCTGCGAATGTCCGTGTACTCTTCTTCTTAAGAGTTTTAATAGGGTTTCAATAACAAGGGATTCCTTTCCTTCTCTCTATATTTATATATATATTATATTGTTTTCTATCCCTATCAAAAAATAAATATATGGAGAACTCTTCAAGATCTCAGGAAGTGGTGGATCTTGAATTGGAAGAAGATATCAAAGGATGCAGCTCGGTTCAAGAACTTGTTTTGAAAAAGATGATTGCAAGAAAAGAGTACAACTCCTGGATTGCTGAATCTGTCAAGGATTTAATTCATTATTAGAATGACTCAAATGTCGAATATACAAATCTTCAACTGCAAATAAATTATCTAATTGATGGTCAGACCAAAATCCTTGAATATCAAAAAGTATTGATACGGAACCCGGAAGAAGCTCATCTCTAATTGCATCAAGGCCAGACAACTTGCTCACATTGTTGATCGAAAGGTGAATGTTCTAACTCATGAACATGGAGTTTGTACGATCAAAAGAATCACGAATATCAACGATACCTTTTATGATGGAGTCATGGAGAGGTATGAAGTTATCAAAGAAGTCTGAACATTTTATGTCTTGGAAACTTCTTATGAGAATTTATTCTTATGTTTAAGAAGGAGAAATAGGGTTTGGAATAACAATTATTGTGATTACACATAGCTATTTCAACGATTTTCATCTTGCAATGTTTTTAGATTTATTTATTTAAATTCTAAAGTTATTTGGAAGATGATTTTTGCAGTATTTAATCTTTTTGATTTCATATATTGCAATTGCTTATGAGAGATATGTGTGGTTACGTTTGTGAACTGTACTTTATCTCATATATGCTCAAAAGTTAAGTTTATTATGTCTTTATGCAAATATTGATAAAAGATAGAATGAACTTTTGAAAAATTCCGCAGTATTGATCTTTCCCTGATCCACTTTTATGTGAAAGTAATGTATGGCTCCGTAAGTTTTCTTATGTTGAGTGTTTCCGATTAAATTAATCAATAAGGTCTCCTCGTGGTTAATTTATTCGAGTTTACTGGATACGAATTCATGTGATTTGTTAATGTCCAAAGAAATATGTTTTTTCTTGTAAAAGTAAGGTCGCTCATGTTGTTCTCTTGGGAATGACATCAAATTGGGGAGATTTCTTATATGAACTTTTGCTTAATTGCCATATCTTTGTGGGGAGTGCGGATGTTGAAATATTGTAGGAGTTATCTTGTATCTTTATAAACTCCTTGATGAATACACTAAGTTTCGACTATGTGAAATCATCGAAAAAAAGTTGATATGTTCTCTTTTAGTCGTGAATTATCTTTTTGAAAATTTCATTATGATCCCGTCGTTTTCGTATCATTGCCAATTTATATTGACAAATAGGAGTTCATACTACATATGGTTTACGGATCAGTATGTAAGGGGGAGTGGTTTTCATTGTAAGATGGAAGTATTGACTAAGGGGGAGTGATACATATCACCATAGTATTATTTCAAAGTTGTGATACAATTGGAATTTGATTATCTATAATAATACTATGACACTGTATAACAATAATTGAGAACATATGTTTTCTTATTGTTATGGATACGGATCTTCAACAACAATGATGCTGAGTTGAATACGTTCAGAATCACTGGAGTACTTGGAATAACAAAGAATTCAAGGAAAGTTGAAGAGACAAAGAAATCAAGCATGATGGATGAGAAGCTACAAAGTTTATTTATTTTGTAATCCATATGTATTATTATTTTTGTCACTAAAATTGACAAAGGGGGAGATTGTTAGAGCATTGTTCGGTCGAACTCGCAAACGTTGCTATCTGAAGCTTGTTTGTCAAGTTTAGTTGATCAAAACTATATACTTGATTCCCAGTCTACTTATATCTATGTCTCGGATTAGGATAGAATGTGTAGTTGAGCTTTAGACTTCACGGCGTTCACTAATTGAAGAAGAAGATCTACTGAGGAGCTTGGAGGAACTTCATCAACAAAAGGTATGTGGAGGCTATAACTTATCTATCACTTGGAAGTCTATTATATTCTATCTTCTAGTGAGACTAAGTCGTATAGCTATATATACTTTTACATTATACACATTTAATATTTCGAGCCGAGTTTATCTCGCTTATCTATTTCTCGAAATATGCGTTGGAAGCTTTTTTCTTTGGCTATGTTCATCGTATTCTTGACGAGTTTAGTTTGAAACAATTTATTTGTTGGAAACTAAATATTAAGTCAAAAGATGATCGTGTGAAAATTACCTTGAACATCTTATATGATTTGTGTGAGACAATCATTTTATGTTACCTCGGGAAGTTTCATATTGATCATTCGATCACTTGAAAATTACTTGAAGCTAATGGTATATGTGAGATTACCATTGTCGTTTTCCAAGGATGTTTCAATGATTGAAATGAGAGTTTAGACAAATTACCTATGTCTGGATGCAAAACGGTATGCATACATGATATGCGAACTGTATTGTGATGATTCAGGTCTGAAACTCTTGTTTGCGAACCTAGTATGCGAACGGGTTTACCTGAGTTGGGTCCGGAACAGTTGTTCGCGAACCGGGTTTGCAAACGGCTTGTCTAGGCCAAGGTCCGGAGCTGCTGTTCGCGTACCTAGTTTGTGAACACAATGGTTAAGTTCTAAAATCGGTAATGTATGGTTCTCATACTCATGAACTAAAAAATTTATGATTTAAGGAATGCAAATTAACTTTGCAAACCGTGGCTTAATGTTCATGAATTGATTCTTGTATAAGTACTTTGTACGATTACGAATAAAACCGATTTCGTTTCAATAATTTCAAATATATTTATATGAGATAGTGAACAATTGAACAACTCTATTTGAAACACAATTAAATTCATTTGATTATCTATCATGATTGATTAATCTTCATTTTTGATCTAGAAGTGTTAGATGAATACGGCTAAGACAAAAGTGTTCATATGGCTAACTCAATATACATGTTTAGATACAGTAACCCATATCTAAATATAAGTATATTTCATTTGTGTGTAACAAGCTAAGACCATCTAACGGTGGAGATTGATTGCTTAATTTCTAAGCATACTTAGCTTGAATCTTAAATCATGAGTTCATCTAACGGTGAATGTTGAATGCTTTGTTACTAAGCTATCTTAGATTTGATTGTAAGCAACCCTGATTTGAAATACTATATAAGGGAGAACTCTAGCAACTGGAAAACCTAATCCCGGCACTTTCTTGTGTCCTAGTTGCTAACTAGAGTCGATTCTCCTTTAACCTAGGTTTTC
Source organism: Papaver armeniacum (assembly GCA_023531295.1). Taxonomy (NCBI): domain Eukaryota; kingdom Viridiplantae; phylum Streptophyta; class Magnoliopsida; order Ranunculales; family Papaveraceae; genus Papaver; species Papaver armeniacum. The sequence goes on from JAJJWW010012461.1 coordinate 9,377, forward strand.
CAAAACCATTATTAGGTTAACGACTTGAAGACTTCATTTAGGATTCGTGAAGCCAGATCCAACTATTTTCTCTGTACTTGCGTATTGTGATCTTACTTGTTTTATCGTATTGAGTTTTATCTTCTCTAAGATTTACTCGAGATTTATCTCATATAGGTAAGATATAAAAAGTAATCACAATAGTTCTTCGTCTGAGACTCTTGTGATTCCGCGATAACTTCTTCTGTTAATCAGTTAGGTTATTGTGAGGTGAATAATATTTCTAGGCTGCTCTTCGAGACTATAAGATCGGATTATTAGTTGGTTCCTGTTCACCTTGATCTTTGCATCAAAAGACGGAACAAACAGAATAAAGGATAGACATATCCGTGGAGATTTGTTTATAAGTCTTCGACTTTGGGTCGTAACAATTTTTAATTATGGGAGAGATCAACTAAGGGAATCAAGCGTGCAGAATCCGGCGTGGTTCTAGAGGCGTAAGGAACGCGACTGTACCTTAATCGGCATGAGACTTGGTTAGGGCTCAACTACATTCCATTCCGAAGTTAACCTGTAGTAGGCTAGAGTCTGTAGCGGCTTAATACAGTGTGGTGTTCAAATCTGGACTAGGTTCCGGGGTTTTTCTGCATTTGCGGTTTCCTCATTAACAAAATTTTTGATGTCTGTGTTATTTTTTTTCCGCATTATATTTGTTTATATAATTGAAATATCACAGGTTGTGCGTAGTTCAATCAGTTGATAAATCCGACCTTGATTGTTTATAGAACTTGATTGACACTTGGGCATTGGTCTTTGGTACCGTCCAAGTTATTTCTCATATCAATCAGGCTCGCGGATTCCTATCTGTTTGATTTGCTGATTGTATTAAGAAAGAGATAAAAACTCTTTGATATAATTCTTGATTGAGTCTCGCTTTCAAGTTGGTGCTTTCGGAATTAAATTGGAGTTTAGTCCATACAGATTGCCGAACGAATTATTGGGTGTGGTTGTTATACCCCGCTTTTTCATATTCACAAGTAATATTGATGGGGTGGGGGTGGGGGTGGGGGTGGGGGTGGAAGGGATATTTAATGAAGTCCCGCAAAACTATATAAAAATATAACAAACATATATTAAAACCAACGGGGTAGCATAACATAGTGATTTTGCTATTACCGAAGTGTACCGAACTACGGGCCGCGAATTCAACTTTTGTTATATTCTTTTTTCGCTTTAAATGTTATTTTCATAGATAAAAGGTAAATTGACTTGACTTGGTCAAGAATCTTATTTTCTAAAGGATCTTTCTGATTCTTGGAAGATTCGATTCATGGGTTAGGTATTGATCGATTTGATAAATAACAACAGGAATCGTATGATTCGACTTGTGACTCGTAGGATTTTAACAACCTTGCTTATCACACTTAAATTCAGCATTGTTTTCAATGTTCAAAAACGAAAATCCTGATTTTTGACGTAACAATAAATTAACCTCGAAAATTGTACTACTTGGTGTGGAATCACGCAAAACATCCTCCACGAAAAATGTTCGCCTATGTCTTTGATTTAATGTGGTGAAACGACTTGGTGTTTCGATTTTCGGTCTAGGAAATATGACTTTGGAGTGATATACGTGTAAGCTGAAAAAGTCCAAAATAAATGCTAAACTCAACTTTGCATGCATATCGCCTCAACCAAACAAACTCCGAATCTAGATTTTATTCACGACGAACAAAGATGAGCCCCTCTTTCTTAATTGGGGTCAAACATTGAATTTCGACTCTTAACGAAGTCTGTAGAGCCTACGATGATAACAAAAAGATCATCGAAGACAAAAAAGTCCTGACAAGAAAAATTGTCGTCAGAATTTTGTTTATACATTAAAAACCTTGTAACACTTAAAATGAGAATGCAAATGATGATATTCAAACTATAAAACCTAAAAACACAAAATGGATAGAAATACAACACCAATGGGTTAATTCCCATTGAGCATTTAATTTAACTCCTTATTTTGATTTTCTGATTAACTTCAGTACATTAGCAATTTGCAAATTTGAGGATTATACTGAAAACGATGTATATTGTAAATAATAGCTTCACAAAGATGTTAGCGTAAAATATTAATGGAAATGATATCGTTGATAGAAGTCACCCCACACTTAGTCCCAGTAATCGACAATTCGTATACCGTTCATGGGTCAGCCTTTCATAGTGCCTTTGCCATCTACTATTCACCGAGTATACGGGTTTTGGTGTCGATATCCGGTTTTTGCACTGTTCCTTAGCTTGTTGTCCTGCTCCTATGCCCGCTATTGTCGTTCGTTGGTTTCGTTGTTATATAACTCAAATTTTCAATTAAATGAGTTCCTACTACCGTAGTAATCTATGTCTTTTCGCAAATTTAGACTTTACATGTCTTTTATTGCCATCGCCGGATTCCCTAGGCTTCAGTAAACTTGGCTGACATCATTAATTTTTCGATTTTTTTAATCAACACAATTAACTGATTTATTTTGAAGTCCATATAGTTACAAATATCAAAGGAAACATGAATCTCTGCAAATTGGACATCCCAATAAATTTTGTAGTCTCATGAATTTCATCTTCGGAATTTCGTACATAAGAGCATCTCCAACGGAATTTGTGTATCTGAGAAGAAAAAAATCCCACCTTGGATTTTAGAGATTTTCTTCATAAAAAATCTCACAATTGGTGGTTGGATAGTTAAATTCTGTATGATTTGATAATTTGAGTTTGGATGAGAGTATGTATTTATAGAGACTCTTATCCATTCCCATGTCATCAACTATAGATGTTTTTAGTTTTCAAAACTCTTTTTTTTGTGCTTCAATTGTCTTTATAAAAATTTATCATTTGACATGGAATTTATAATAAAAAGATTTACTTAAAACTTTGGTGGGCTGCTGTAGATGCTCTAAGTGCACCAATAATGTTGCTTCTTGTTTTCACCTTCTATTAAGTTTAACATCTTTCAAAAATGTTTCTACCTGTAATCTTGAGTGGGGTGCCGGCGTGCCGCAAGTGTAGTTCATGGCTGTTTATATCTCCTTCAACAATATACTATACTAAATGGAAATGTGTATATATGTGTTCCTAAAACTAAGAATGTAGGCGTTAATGTTATTGTATATTATAAGGTAGCTCAAGTAGAAATTATTAGAGAAAATGAGTTCAATAAAATAGTTTTTTGTCATGGTGTGGTTTGAGCTAATGACCTAACTTAAGGATACCAACTCATTTATTGAGTGAATGAAATGAAACCTTTAATCTGCCATTGGGTAAAACTAAAGAGGAACATCACTATATAACTATTTTATTATGGATAACTATATGGGTAGGCATGGGCGGGCAAATAATGCTTGGTTTAATGCTTGTATTGGGCTTGCGCACTTGTGGAAAACTTGACTTGGGCTTGTCCGTGTATCAACCAACATCTATTGTTTGCCGGAAAAAAATTTAATATTTATTTTCGGAAATTGTTATACAAAGCTTTCTTTTGGTATTTGTTTGTGGGAGAATTCCTTCTCCGTGTTTAATTGTTTTACAAGAAACAAAAAAATTTCTTTACAAGAAACCCGAAACCCTAGAGGTTACTTTTCTCTTATAAATACAAAATATTTTTCGCAGTTGAAACTTGCATCCAGAAGCGGCTACTATCACGTTTTTGTTTTCAAGTCTTGTTGCTTTGCTTGTTTACTTCCCTTCCAATCCTTGTTGCTAAGTTTAAAGAGTGGGTACCTTGTGTTGTGATTACCCATTCTTGAATATACCTGCAAACTAATGAGTCAAGGACAACTTGTTGAATTTGTAATTCTGCTCTCGTCAAGTTGTTTGTGGTAGAGTTGTTTTGATTTAGTTCTTTATATATTACTTTGATGCATCTAATGTTGTTATTCATTATTGCAAGATTTTAACAGAAACTTGGCATGCATATCCTCCAAGTTTCATATCGTCTGCGAGTTTGTCCAGTAAACCTTTTTAGCTTTTAATGGATTTTTCCAATTTCAAAAAAAAAAGAAAAAAAAAAGTTTTAACATTTTTCAATTTTTATTCAATAGGATATTTTTTATTCAGAGTTTTAAGCTGGTAGCCGAGCAACAAGCTGAACACCAACTCCTTTTTGAATAGCGACACCCAATCTATGAAAAATAAAACTACCTAGACCACTACCAGCGTCATGGCTGACTAAACAATTCTTCAGACGCTTGAAAAAACAAATAGTATCCTCACTAAGTTCCCCTAAGGTAGTAAAGGCTAAAACACCCAAACCATAACCATGTGAGGTACACTCATCCGGATATTTAGAACGTTTGCGAAATTGCTCTAGAGATAGCTCCGGCTCGGGACGAAAGAACGAACACCATCACCGGTAAAGGGTGAAACCCTGTGACATCCATACATACATCTTGGCCATTTTCCCAATTGAGAACAAGGATATCCATGGGACGTAAATCCTTGTTACTATCTGTCATAAGACCCAAATTCACCTCCTTGCGTGCATGGACACCGACTTTGTAACAAATATTCGCAATTACATCACGTACTAAGTCATGGCGGAATTTTAGTCCAACCTCGTTAGCACAAAGTGAAGCGCGTGATCACCAAAGATATCCATGGACCTATTGCAACATGAGCATAACGCCTTCAACAAATAACGGGATACCAAGACGATAGCAAACCACCGCTCTAAAGCATGCAGGGCCAAGACATTGATCTAAACCACTGATCGGAACGGCTAAAAAGGTAATCTTGAGCATGTTTGATCTCGGTTACATTGCCAAAGAATGGAGTCTCTTGCGAGATAAAGTAAATTGGTCAGGGGATTTGCTTCTTGATTGCATCAAAATAAGTGACTTGCCAGGGAGTGCATAGAAGAGGGGCAGTGTTATCGGCGAATAAATTATATTTTTTATTGAGTTTCTTTTTCTCTGTGCAAAAGCTTTGTAGATATAAAAAACAAAAAACAATGAAAAAAATAATGTGAATTTGCCTTTTGAGAATTAATAATATTTTAACGGATTCCTTCGATCTCTCTAAAAATGTAAAATCAACACTATCTCTCATATTATTTTTTGTTATTTACATTTACAAAAACAACAATATCCATTTTACCTCTATAATTTAGTCTTAAGATGAACAAACTCCACCGAAACCTTCATCATCGTTAGCTTTTTGTTGGCACCTAAGCGGATACTGCGTTAGCTACTTGGTCTTTAGCAACAGTCAAGTATATTAGATTCAACGTTTATCACACGACTTGTGTTATATCAATACCTTATCTACTTGGTCTTTAGCAACAGTCAAGTATATTAGACTCAACGTTTATCACAAGACTTGTGTTATATCAATGTTCGGTGGGGGTTAGTAATCAGGTGCATGCACTGTTGGGACACGTATCTTTCAACCCGAGGTTCATATTTTGGCTCAAAGTAGTGATATACATAAGACTTCCAAAGGCTAAGGTGTAGTGATCATTGATCGACACAAAAAGTTGGAATTATCTTCAACCGTTACTAGTGGAAATTCCATCTCATTTGGTATTCTTGAGTTGGCACAACCTAATTAGCTGCCCTCATGCCATGTGTAAGCTTGATCCGGACAAAAGAAAAGTTCATACTACACTCACCTGCCATTTTCTTCAATAATTGTAAAAGGAAGCAAAATGAATTCTTGCTTTGGCTCTTCTTCTCCTATCTATTACGGGACCTATATGATATGAAGATGAGATTTATTGGGCCAACGTGATCTTCTTCATCTTTTTCTTGAAAAAGAAAGCACATTACTAGAAAACGTGGTGCTGGCCAATGTGATCGGGATATATGGTAATGAAGGAAATGTGGTGTTGGCCAGTCCACGTTGCCACAATGATTAAGCAAAGTATCTGACAGAAGTCGCAGAACAAAATCCTACACCATTTCTGTTCTTAGGAGGATTGGTATCGAGAAAATCAAGTTCACCGGAGAAAAGAGAAAATTTTGATTTGGGTAGATTATGAAAAATATCGGAACCATTAACTTTTCCTTTTTTTTCTGTTTCTTTGGTGAGTATAAAAACTACCCTTACATATAGTAGGAAATTGTCATGACCCGTTTTATGGCTGCCCATAGTATTTGGTAGGTGCTCTCAATGACTGATAATCATTAGAGATTAGTTATTTATCTTGCTCGTTAAGTCGCTTTTATTGTTAATCATTATTGTAATAACTCCACACGTGTTAGGCTGTGGTTGAATAGGGTTAGCCAATAGGGTTTTACTTTCAGTATTTAAGACAATGTTGTACTCTTGGTGAAAGCAACGAATGAGAAATTGAATCTGAGGCTGCGCTCGTTTGAGTGTAGAAGTCACTAAGCTATCTGCGTCTCTATGTTACCTCACCTTCTTCCTCTTTGTGTTGTCAAGATCAAGCTCGTGCTTGACATTTGGTATCATCCAGTACGTTTCTGTCGTCCTTTACAATGATTGGTCCCCCAACCATTAAAGATGTGGATGCAAAAACTGCAGAACTGCAAGTTATGATGAACAGACTCACGGATCTACATATTCAGGAATCTACAACTCGTTTAGAAGCAGCAAAGGTACAACAACAAGCCTTGAATACATTAATTACCTTGTCACAAGAATCAAAAACTCAATTTAATACCCTTCTCACCAACTTAAACAAAATTATTCCGGAAGAGACGCCACCTGAAACCCAAACTTTCTCTGGAAATCCTTTTAAAACTCACCATGACGGCCAAGCCGGCCCCAGTAACACCACCTTTCTGAAAACCCAAAAAATTGATTTTCCAAAATTCATTGGAGAAAATCCTAAGGCTTGGATCCGTAAGAGTGAAAGATTTTTTCAACTCAAAGCTGTCCCGGATCATCAAAAACTTGAATTTGCATCTATCCATTTGGAGGGGAAGGCTGACTCTTGGTTTCAAGATTATCAAGCGGGTAAACCCACTATCTCTTGGCCTGAATTTTGTGCTTCTATTTGTGAAAGATTTGAGGATCTTGCTAGTGAAAATTTTGTTGGTTGCTTAATAAATTATCTCAAGTAACCTCTGTGGATGATTATTTTGAGAAATTTGAACCTCTTAAGGCTTTAATGCTTCTCAACAATCCAACACTTAAGGAGGAATACTTTGTCATGAGTTTCATGAGTGGCTTAAAGGAATACATTAAACACCCAGTTGAGATGCACAAACCCACATCTCTTTCTCAGGCTTTCTACTTAGCTCGACTATAGGAGAGTGCCTTTGCTTATCAATACCACCATCAACCGAAACCCCAATCCTTTAAACCACCTACAACCACTTCATACTTTCAGAAGTTCTCACCACCACCACCACCCAAATCACCTATTCCACTTTCAATACCCACCACTCACCCACCCACACCATCTCCTCCACCAACCAAATACATTCCACCACCCATCAGACTCCTCTCCAGAGACCAACAAGATAAAAGATGATCCCAAGATCTGTGTTACAATTGCGATGAAAAATACACTCCAGGCCATCGATGTAAGCCTCACCAATTATTCATGGTCATTACTGAAGAACCCATTGACTCAATTATACAACAAGAAACCTCTACTGATAAGGAAGATGCCCCTATTGAATCTACTATGGAAATTTCTTTACATGCTCTCACTGGCACTATGAGTGATGACACAATCCGTATTCCAGGATTTATTAAGCAACAGGAAGTAACCATCTTAATCGACACAGGAAGCACTCATAGCTTCATTGACTCAGCATTGGTCACTCAGCTAGGCTGTGGAGTACAACACACAACTAACATGCTAGTTACATTTGCAAATGGTGAAAGAACTACTATCACTGGTGTGCGCCATAATCAGCTATTTCAAATGCAACACCAAGATTTTTCATGGGATTTCAGATTACTGCCATTAAGTGGGTGTGACTTAGTTTTGGGAGCTGATTGGCTTAGTACATTGGGATATGTCACTTTTAATCTTGCAAAGCTTTCAATCTCATTCCTCCACAATGGTACTCTTATCCTTCTTAAAGGTACTACCTCTATACCCTCACTTATGATGATGAGTGTTAATGCAATGAAAATATTTCTAAAGAAAACCACACCTGCATTGGTGGATCAATTCTTTCACATATTAGCTACCCCTGCACCTTCCACCATACACCCTCAAATACAACATATCATTTCAGAATTTCAAGATGTCTTTTCCCGAGCCAACCACCTTACCACCACCTAGAAGCTTGGACCACAAAATACAACTTAAACCCAATGCTCAACCCATTTCACTAAGACCATACAAATGTCCTTACATTCATAAGTCAGTGGTGGAACAGTTGGTACAAGAAATGCTACAAGCTGGTATCATTCAAGATAGCGAAAGTCCCTTTGCTTCTCCAATACTTCTTGTGAAGAAAAAGGATAATACTTGGAGGTTCTGTGTGGACTATAGAAAGCTCAATGACATCACAGTTAAAGATAAGTTCCCTATTCCCATCATTGATGAGTTCTTGGATGAATTACATGGTGCAATTATCTTTACTAAATTAGATTTAAGATCAGGATATTACCAGATTAGAGTACATGTCCCTGACATACATAAAACTGCATTTAGGACTCACCATGGTCACTATGAATTCAGAGTAATGCCATTTGGTTTAACCAATGCCCCTGCCACCTTTCAAGCATTGATGAATTTTGTATTTTGTCCCTATCTTAGAAAATTTGTCCTTGTTTTCTTTGATGACATCTTGATTTACAGTTCTAGCTTAGAAGAACATATTCAACACCTCTCTTTGGTACTCAGACAACACCAGCTATTTGCCAAATATTCTAAGTGCACCTTTGCTCAACCATCTTTACATTATTTGGGTCATATCATCACTGCTCAAGGTGTCACAGCTGACCCTGAAAAACTTCAGTGCATGCAATAGTGGCCTGTTCCCACAAATTTAAAGCAACTAAGAGGCTTCCTTGGTCTCACAGGGTATTACAGGAAATTTGTGAGAGGTTATGGAACCATTTGCAAGCCTCTTACTGACTTACTAAATAAGAATGCATTCATTTGGTCTTCCTCAGCATTGGATGCTTTTACTGCCCTCAAGACTGCAATGTGCTCTCCACCAGTTCTTGCCTTACCTGATTTTTCTAAGCCATTCATAGTTGAGACTGATGCATGTACTCATGGTGTTGGAGTTGTACTCATGCAAGAAGGCAAGCCCATAACATTTTTTAGCAAACCATTAGGCCTCAAAAACATGGGACTATCTACTTATGAGAAAGAATTACTAGATGTGGTTATGGCAGTCACTAGATGGAGGCATTACCTTTTGGGTCATAAATTCTTCATCAACACTGACCAACAGAGCATTAAATACTTCTTGGATCAGAAAATTACTACTGTATTGCAGCAAAGGTGGCTAATGAAGCTATTGGGGTATGATTACACTATCCAGTATAAGAAAGGGTGTGATAACAAAGCGGCTGATGCACTCTCAAGACTTCCCTCTGATGCTCCTTCAGCTACTTGCAGCTCCTTATCACTCTCCACTCCCACTTGGGCTCAAGAGATCATCTCCAGTTATGAACAAGACCATGTGGCCACTATTATACTTCCCCAACTATTACTTCAGTCAGACTATGTACCCAATTACTCTTATATTGATGGAATCATTAGGTACAAGGGGAGACTCTATGTTGGAGACTCAAATTACCTGAGAAAGAAACTCATGGAATCTATTCACTCTTCTGCCTTAGGTGGTCATTTAGGGGTGCAAGGAAGTTACCAAAGAGCTAAGAGATACTTTTATTGGAAAGGACTGAAAAAAAGACATTACACTTCTTGTCAGCCATTGTGATACTTGTCAAAGGAAAAAAGTTGAACATGTACCACCTGCAGGAATTCCTCCACAATGTTTTCAAACTACATGGGTTGCCAGCATCAATTGTCTCTGATAGAGACAAGGTCTTCACCATCACATTCTGGCAAGAACTCTTCAAGTCTTTGGGTACCAGGCTGCATATGAGCACTGCTTACCATCCACAAACAGATGGTCAAACAGAGAGAGTAAACTCATGTTTGGAGAGTTACTTAAGGTGTATGACAAGGCACAAGACAAAGCATTGGAGTAGGTGGCTCTCCCTTGCTGAATGGTGGTACAAAAACAATTATCACTCTAGCCTACAGATGCCTCATTTACTGCCCTGTATGGCTACTCACCCCCCATATGGCTTTTCCAATGGATGTAACTTCCTCAGTAGATGTTGTGGAAGACTATATTAAAGACAGAGATGCTATGCTTGACATCCTCAAGGAGTCTCTTCAAAAATCTCAAGCAAGAATGAAATTTTTCTTGATAAACATAGAAATAGATAGATCCTTTGAAGTTGGTGACCTAGTCTTCCTCAAGCTTCAACCTTACAAGCAATCATCATTGGCCTTGAGAAAGAATTTCAAACTCTCTGTTAGATACATTGGTCCTTTCAAGGTGCAGCAAAAAATTGGTCAGGTAGCTTACAGGTTGGCTCTTCCACCTAATTCCAAAATACACCCAGTTTTTCATGTGTCACAACTCAAAAAAAGATTGGCCTCCCACCGCTTTCTCCCGTAATCGCCACTCACTGATGAAGAAGGAGAGATTGTGTTGAAACCAATTGCTGCTATGGGTTTTCGTCAAGATTTTCGTCAGGGCCAAATGGTGAACCAAGTCTTGATTCAATGGTCACATACAACACCAGAAGATGCCACTTGGGAGGTGTTGATAGTGGTTTTTAACTTAGGGTTAAAATCGTAAAACGTACATCTAACATGACGTCACTATGACCACTAGCGCATTCAATCAGCATGCCTACGTAAGTGGTAAACATTAAGAGTGTCTCGCCTACGTGTTAAAGCGCAAGTGCAGTGCCTATTGGAGGCAAGGCAAGCACAGGTCGATCCACAGGGAAATGGAGTGTGTAAGTGTCGGCGGGCTTTACTAAACCGATTTCTAAAGAAGTAACACAAATGTTGTTGTTTTGGTGTCGATACGACTGAATTGGTTGTTGTGACTCTAATCTAAGGTAGCAATATGTGTAAGAGTATTGTGACAGTTGGGTGAAAGCACTAGGGTGATTGAATTCACCTCCTAATCTTATACTAAGGTAATACAATTCAAGTTCTACTCTTACACTTCCCTTGAAGGCTTCAGGTGGAAATTATGCCAATTGCATTCACTAATTCTCCCCTAGTATTGGTTGTCTTCTTACAGTACAACCAATCACAGGCTAATTTGCTCAACAAATAGCTAATAATCCTAATACAATACAAAACAGTAAGAATAGAAGCTTGAGAATGAATTAACTTCATATAATCATTAAAGGTTTCATCTACACCTAGCAGAGGTGATTAGAACATCATGCAAAATACTAAGACTTCAAAATAAATTACAAATTAAAACCCTAAAATTCCCTTCTTTTTTTTTTTTCGAGATGAAGAACAACTGATTTTTATACCTAGAATTTCTTCTCTAACACTCAAAACTTACAATTAATGCGAACCCAAACCTCTTTCCTCCTTACCGTCTCCGACTCCATTGATTTGATGTTGGAGAAAACCCTAGCTTCAACTATCTCTAACCTAGCTTCTAGGGTATGGAGAAGCTATGATAGAGATAACTTGAGGTAGAGTGGCGGAGCGGTGGCTGCGGGTGCGGTTGGTCTTTGGTGTCGGGGTAAGGAGATGGTGGAGGTGGTGAGGTGGTCTGCGGCTGTGGTATGGGTGAAGGAGGTGGAGCTCAAACATCGGGGGAGAGAAGAAAGAGAAAATGAAAGAGAAATGGGGTTTGGTTCGATGGGTGTAGGTATAGGCGGATGTGGTGTTGAGCGGGCACTGACAAGGATTGATGCAAGGGATGGAGCGACCGTAGGATCTAGGGTAATCCGATGCGTAGGCCGATGCGACGAAGTAGGATGAAAATGGCTCGAATCTAACGGCTCCGAAGGGACGGGCTTGGATCCGGGTCGTGGGTCGGGCCTTGACTGCTCAAGCCCATGTCTTGTAAGTTGGGTTGCTTCTTGTTGGGTTGCAAGCGATGCTTGATGCGCTTTGAAGCTTTTGGCTTTTTGCTCCATAGACGCTCGTCTCCAATTCTTTGCTCTTTTGGCTCTCAATTTCTCCGAACTTTATTTACTACCTAAAAACACAAAATTAATTAGTACAAATATTTATTCTTAAAAACAAAGAAAATACGAGAACGGGATAATATCCGATTTCGAGCACAAAAGATGAGTTAAATGCCAATAAAAAGGTGTAGAAATATGCAATATTTGGCACTCATCAAATACCCCCAAACCTCGAATTTTACTTGTCCTCAAGTGAAACGAGAAATTAAGAAATCCTAACTATACCACTGTCGCTGGTCTCTCGAATGCATTTAGCGTATGCACTAAGCCTTTAAACCCCTAGGTGTCCCTAGTGGACGAGTTGTAGTCTCGTGAGGGTTTACCAGAGGTGTACCCACAAAACCTTCTCCAACTTCGAGTGTAAAAGAGTCTCAAGCATCCAAGGAGCTATGAGGACATAGAGTTTACGCATGCTAGTAACATGAAGTTAGAACAACCAAAGAACGCCTTCTCATCCTTAAGAGTTGAGCGAGAAGTAACCATACCATATGAAAGAATTCGGATTCGATAGTGATCACAAGCCTCGACTTCGCCTCACCAATAAGGTTTATGATAATTGCACTCAAAAAGACCGCTTTTTAGTCTCTCATGTGTGCGGCGCAGGAATAAGAGAGAAATCTGCACACGTTGAAGATGAGAAGGATAACCTTCCGAAATAATTTTGGAGACTCCACGAGAGTTGTGGACAAAAAGAATCTTTTTTACGATGATCTCTAAGAAAGGAAATCAACCATTAGCAAGGATGGGAGTACTCACTTACCTTCTCACCCGATCGGCAATTAATATCACTCTCTCAGCATTCATAGAAACGTCTTCAATCTTCGGTCTTCAATAGCTGATGATGAACTTCTGAACTTCACAAAAACTTGACAAACTTTTTTTTTTTTTTTTTTTTTCTTTTTTTTTTTTAAGAACATGAATTGAAAATAACAATAAAACTCAATCTTCCACACTTGTATTGTCTTGATTTCACAAACTTCATTAATTCTCATCTTAT
>JAJJWW010012463.1:0-63211 GCA_023531295.1 Papaver armeniacum
TGTTGTGTTACCACGACACCGACGACCAAATCGAGAGAATTAAGAGAAATCACAAGAACCAACCAGAAGAGGAAGAAGAGAACAAGTTCTATTTCATTTCTTACCCACACAAAGAGTTCTTCTAACACATTTATTGATAACCCTAATCGGAATCAACTAACGACCACCTGACACGTGTAGTGATCTTAATCTAAGCTACTCTAATAGCCTAACAACTATTACCATGGCGACCCACCAGCTATTCTAGAGGCACTCGAATACATAATTATGCGTACACATGACAATACTCCCCGTCAAGAAAGAATCCTTGTCCTCAAGGACTAAAATGTGGAAAATGAGCCGAGATTGCGAGAAGCTATCCTCCCAAGTAGCTTCATCCACTGTGGTGTTAGACCACTGGATTAAAAGTCGAGGGATGGAGTGAGTGTCTCTGGATTAGTCATACTGGCCCAGAATCGCAATTGGTAGTGATTAGTACCTGACCGTCATTATCAAATCCAAGGGAAGTGTGGGAGAAGGAAACTGAGCGACACCAATGCGCCGTTTCAATCAAGCAAACATGGAAGACAGGATGGTGTATACGAGCTTCCCAGTGGTAGTCGTAATTTGTAAGCAACCGACCCAATTCTTCGGGTAATGCGTAAGGGCCGTAGCATTTGGTCGAGCAGCTTTAAAATTCTTCCTAAGAGAAACCGGGTTTATCATAGGGTTGGAGTTTAAGGTATACCATGTCTCCTACCGCAAGACTCCGTCGGGCCTGCTTGTCGCAAAAATTTCGTGCGCCCCGAGCTTTGAGCATGCCTCCGTAGAGCAGATGCAACATTTCAAATTCTTTGTGTAAGGTACTTCTCACACGATGCCACCGATTGTGAAGCAAAGATTAGACGGAAAAGCTAGATGAGGTGCTTCATAACCATGCAGGTAGCTTTAAAAGGCATGACATTTTCAGCTAGTGTGGAAGCTCGTGTTATACCACCACTCAGCCTAAATCTAGCCACTCGCACCCACCGCTTTGGATGATGGCCCGCCATGCATCTCGAGGTAATTTTCAGGCGTGTGATTAACCCTCTCCGCTTGTCCATCTGGCTTGAGGGTGATAAGTCGCACTTAGCTTCACTGAGAGCCAAGTTTCTCAACAACTCTTGCCAAAAGGGAGCCGGTGAAGACTTTGTCCTCGCTGGGACACAATGGATGCGAGGGCACTCATGTGAGTCGAAAAACATTACGCAGAAGGCTCTGCCACAGATGAAGCTGCAAGGATGTTGTAGTGGTATGAAATGGCTATACTCAGTGAGCCTATCCACCACCACTAAGATGACGTCTTTCCCCGTCACTTTTGGGTAGCCCTTCAATGAAATCTAGACCGATATGTTGCTAAGTCTTGTTCGTGTAAGGGAAGAGGCTCACAGCTGCTTCAAAGCAGGTGTGCTCTCCCTGTTTCTTTGGCAAATATCACGGTGGTCGCCACGAGAACACCTCTCGCTTTCATTTTGTGCCGTAAAAATGAGCTTTGCCCTACTATAAGTGGCTCGATATCCCGAGTGGCCCCAACAGCAGAGGCATGTATAGAATGCGTATGGTGGCCCTCATCATTGGTTGCTTGCTACTCAATATACAATCTTGATTTATATCTGAGCACTTCCCGGTAAGGTATAATGTGGAATGGCAAGTGGGGAGAGATAAGCAATGAGAAATGAGATGTTGAACTTTAAAGTGTCACTAGTATAACTAGAAATGACCTCTCGCATCCATAGTGGTTTAGAAAGACTAAAGGCATGGACCGTAGCAAATAGGTGAGATCTTTCTCGAAAGTGCATCACGCACCTTGTTCTCAACCCCTTCTTATATTGAATATCATAATCAAAACTGTCCAACAGCTTTATCACCATTGGCCAGAAGCTGTGAATCTTCTTCCCCAAAAAATATTTGATGCTTTCATGGTCGGCTTTGATGATGAAATGGTGACCTTGCAAGCAGTTGTCTCCACTTGGTAACAACTCAACCTACAACCATTAGTTCCTTCTCATATGTTAGAGACCTGAAGGCTCTGGACCCAATGGTTTACCAAAAGTAATTGGTTTGTCCGCTTGCATGAGACAGCCCCCACCCCGTGGCACAAGCATCAGCTTTCAAACACAAAGGACTCGAGAAAATCTTAAGGCTAACACTGGAGTAAGAGGTGAGTCAAGTAGCTGCTGCCTCGAAAGCCCGTAGTCGATTCACCCATGCAAAAGAACCTTTCTTCAATAACTTCAAGAGGTCTACTAATAATACCATGCTTTTCACAAATCTTTCCGCAATATCCCGTGAGTCCCACAGCCTCTCGGTAGCTCTTGAGGTTATGGCGGTAAAGCCAAGTTGTCATTGCACCAACTTAGGTAGGATCAACTACCACTCTGCGCTTATATATGATCCTGATTCCCACTGACTAGCAAAACAGCATTTAGAGAGTTTGCATGCAACCGATGTTGTCAAGAAGCGAAAGAGTGATCTCAGATGTTGAGCATGTAGATTCCAAGTCGTGCATGAGACTTAAGATGTCACTCAAAAAACCAAAATGAATTTCCTCAAATGGGGCTGAAAATCTTATTCATCAAGGCCTGGTTGCTGCAGAGCATTTGTCTGCCAAAAGGTATAACCTTGAACTCATAATGTCCCCCGATGAGTCCCGAAGTCGCTTTGCAGTGATATCCTGAAAAGTGATCTTGATTCGATGATACCCCGAGCAGATCCGGCTTTTTGTAAAGACACAAGCACCATGTAATTCATCTAAGAGTTCCTAAATGATTGGAATAGGGAATTTATCCTTAACGGTGATGTCGTTGAGCTTCGTAATCCACACGTAATCTCCAACTTATTGTCCTTTTTAAACCAATGAACTGAGAGGTAAAAGGATCATGGTTTATTTAATTATTCCGTAGTCCAACATTTCTTTCACCAAGTGCTCAATAATGCATTTTTGTACATAAGGTATTTTTGTATGGTCTTTGGCTAATAGTTGTTGAATTCGGCTAGGGGAATGGAGTGATCCAAGACTCACTGGGGTAGTTGAGTAGGTTCTTAGAAACACATCTTCAAAACTGCAGAGAATGTCCTCAACAACAGGGAGAGGAGGTGATGGAGGCTTACAGAGAAGCAGAACAGAGAACAATTGTCCCACAAATGCCATGAGAATTGTTGTGGAAAAATTTCGACTCTCGCGTCGGCCATCATCCTCTCAAGGCAGGAGGTTTATGAGCCCCAACTATGTAACTGCATAGGCCTTGATGTGAAGAATGAGATACCTGGTGAGATAAATTGAAAAGAATGTCACCCTGCATCTTCACAAATTAATCAGCCTCAAGAACCACATCACAACACTCAAAGCCAGAATCCCAACCCTTTGGAATCGAGTAACCCGCGCATTGACCAAGTGATTTACAAACACCCGAGCTGTCAAGTCAACACTGACACAGTAACTAGCGTAAGTGAGGGGAGTTGAAGAATACACAGACCCTGTAGATTTGAAGCAAACTCGAGCCGATGAAGTCGGTGGGGGCTACCAGCATCAATGAGGATAGAAATTTGCTGTTTGTTACAGGCATGTCGGAATCTCAATGGTGTCGCCAAGAAGCAGCCCTAAGAGCATTAATCGAGATTTCATCACTTCACCACCGGAGTGTCCTCGAGCATCCGTAACCTCTCCGTTGTAAGCGCGCTTCGCTTTCCCCGTGGCTGCCACTGCATCACAATAATTGTTGCTTCTTACAAAATGGCCTCGGACGATAAACCTTCATCATGCTCAAAACACGCTCTCTAGAGCTCATGCTTTTATGCATTTGTTCGAGGGTGAGCCGACGAATCTGGAATGGAGGGGAAGCTAGAGATTGAGGGAGGAATAGATGGGGACGGGGAGCAATGGAAGGGAGGGAAGGAGGCTTGAGAGTGTTAAGTGTTGGTCTGCGCCTATTATAATCAAAAACCTATTTGAGCTCTCCACGACTTTTTGTCGCGTGCGAGTGAGGGCTCTGCCTCTTGCATTTTAAAGTAAAAGCCTTCATTAGTGTAGGGATTGAACATACTGACAAAGATGCTTAATATCATCTTTAAGACCCTCAATAAAACTCATAACATAATAATGTTCGTAAGAAGCATAGGAAATTGACGTAAACAACAAATACTTTGAGGTTTTCAAATTGCTCAAAATATTCATCTACTGTAGTAGTTTGAGATAGCTTACGTAATATGCCAAGATGTTGTCGCAAGAGGATTTTCGAACCTCGATGCACGCGTGTTCCTGATAGCTCATGCACCATGAGGTAATAGACACTCGGTTGTTTGAGGTTCGTTAGCCATCTATCAGCCTTTCCATCTAAGTGCATAGCCATGGCGACCTTCTCATGTTCATCTCCAACATTGCTGAGTAAGACGTATCTGTCACACTCTTGAATCCATCCTTGGGCTCTTCCATCAAACTTTGGAAATCCGATTTTGGCATTCATAGACATTATTGGGTTCACTGACTACTCTTGTGGATAGCTGAAACATCGCACCGTGCAGAGAAAAATTTGAGTAGAAGGCTCTGCCCTCGATCTACTTGTTCATCGACCTTCTTCCTCGAGAAAACCTCCTATAAATTTGAAAAATTCTTCCTGTGGAGAGCATAGATTCCTTAATCTCTTTACACCGCTAAGCAGCTGAGACTTGTTTTAGGGAGGGAAAGGTCATCAACCTCGCTGACTAATTTTTCCGAGAATTTACGTAAGATCATCATTCACCTCTTCGACGCGGGATGATTACTTCCTACCATGGTGAGGATAGGAACCGCCTCGGTACCATTGTCTGTGTTACCACGTACAATTGATGACCAAATCGAGAGAATTAAGAGAAACTGCAAGAACCAAATTTCGAGAAGAGGAAGAAGAGAACAAGTTCTATTTCATTCTAGCCACATAAAGAGTTCTTCTACATATTTATCGGATAACCCTAACTCTAATCAACCACCCACCACCTGACACGTGCATCTATTATCTTTTGAATGGATTAGTTAAACAAAAAATAGGGAGGGGTGTATTGTGGGATTTCCTGCAACTACAGATACTCTGGTGGTAGTTGGTGTTATACCACCACTCATCAAGTGAGAGCTAGTTGGTCCACTTTTTAGGCTTATGGTCATGCATCTCAAGTAGCCTTCCAAGCATGAATTAACCCTTTCAATTTGTCCACCTGTTTGAGGGTGGTAGGCAGTACTGAGATGTAATCTAGTTCAAGGTCCTGAAAATTTCTTGCCAGAATGCACTTGTAAAAACCTTCTCCCTGTCAGAAATTATGGATGCAGGGATCCCATGTAGCTTGAAGATATGATGCAGAATTACTGAGCAACAATGATAGCAGTATAGTGGTGGCTCAAGGGAATAAAGTGTGCGTACTTAGTGAGCCTATCCACAACCACTATGATGACATCTTTCTTCTTGGATTTTGGTAAGCCTTTTATGAAATCCATGGAAATATGCTGACATGCTTAAGAAGGGATTGGATGGGGAATTAGAAGACCTACTGGGTGTGATTGCTCAGTTTTATTTCTTTGTCAAATGTCACAATTGCTGACAAAGAGTATGATATCCTTCTTGAGTCCCTTCTAGTAGAAACAACTCTTTGCTCTTTGGTAGCTGCCATGAATGCCTGAGTGCCACCTATTGCAGATGAATGAACAGATTCCAAAATATTGGTCTTGATATTGTGTGCTTCCCCATATAAATTTTACCTTTATACCGTAAGTTGCGTTCATGTAGGCCAAAATGTACGACATAATTGGGATTTACCAGGAGTTATGGAAGTAATGCAGTGGCCAAGGTGTCTAGATCATAGCTCTGATTAATATCTTGGGCCCAAGTAGGTGTAGACATCGTTAGAGTATTACACTGGGCATTGGAGGCAGCAGAGTGTAATCTAGACAAGGCATCAGCTGCTTTATTTTTAAGCCCCTTTTTGTATATATTATATCGTATAATCATACCCCAGCAGCTTCATCAACCATTTTTGTTGCAGGACTGTTGTAATCTTCAAGTCCATAAAGTACTTAGTGCTCTATTGATCTTTGTTAATGAATAAATGATGGCCCAAGAGATAATGCCTCCATTTGGTAACTGCCATCACATACAGCTAGCAGCTGCTTTTCATATCTGGACAGACCTAGAGCCTTAGGACCCAAACGCTTGCTAAAAAAATGCAATAACTTTTCCTTCTTGCATAAGGACAGCTCCCACACCAGTACATCAAGCATAAGATTCCACCACAAAAGGGTTAGAAAAGTCAGGCGCTAAAACAGGTGTAATGCACATTACAGCTTTGAGAGCATTGAAAGCTTTCAGAGCTAGGGGTACCAATGGAAGGAATTCTTCTTAAGTAAGTCAGTTAAAGGTTTACAGATGTTACCATTTAACCCCTAAAAAACTTCCTATAATATCCTGTAAGCCCTAGAAACCCTCTGGTTTGCTTCAAGTTAGTTGGGATGGGCTAGGATTGCATGCAATGTATCTTTTCATGGTCAATTGCTACCCCTTGGGCAGTAATAATATTACCCTAGTATTGTAATGAAGGTTGTGCAAAACAACACTTTGAGTATTTTGCAAAAGAGTTGATGTTGTCTTAGTAATGAAAGAACTAAAGAAAGGTGTTGAATATGCTCTTGGAGGTTAGAACTATAAATGAGAATGTCATCAAAGAAAACTAGAACAAATTTTCCAAGATATGGACCAAAAATATAGTTCATTAAGGCTTAAGAAGGTGGCAGGTGCATTGGTTAACCCAAATGGCATAACCTTAAACTCATAATGGCCATGGTGCATTCTAAAGGCAGTCTTGTATGGATGTCAGGGACATGAATCCTTATTTGATAGCAGCTTGGCCTTAAATCCAACTTAGTAAAAATAGTGGCACCATGCAGTTCATCTAGTAATTCATCAATAATGGGAATATGAAACTTATCTTTGACAGTGATGTCACTGAGCTTCATATAATCCACAAAGAACCTCCAAGTGTTGTCTTTTTTCTTCACTAGAAGTATAAGAGAAAAAAAAGGACCGTGGCTGTCTTGAATGATATTAGCTTGAAGCATTTCCTTCACCAATGATTCTACAACTGATTTATGAATGTAGGGGCACTTATAAGGCCTTAGTGAGACTAGTTGTGAATTTGGTTTAAGTTGGATTTGGTGGTCCAAGATTCTCTAAGGTGAAAGATGAGTAGGTTCAGAGAAGACATCTTGGAATTCATCAAGGAGGTATTGAATTTCAGTGGGGATGCCCAAGATAGTAGGGGTCGCATTGATATGAAAGAAATGGCCCACCAATGATGGTGAGTTCTTCTTAATAAATTTCTTGACTGCATTGCTACTCATCATCATGAGAGATGGTTTTGATATAATCCCTTGAAGTTTCAGTTGCTGACCACTGTGTATAAAAGAAATAGATAGGTTGGCCAAGTTGAATACAATATCACCCAATGTTCTTAGCCAGTCAGCCCCTAAAACTATGTCACAACCACCAAGAGGAAAGAGTCTCAAGTTTCCAACAAAAAACTGATCATGCATTTCTAGCTAGTGCTGGTAGTTATGGCACCATTAGCTTGGTAAACAACATGTAAGCTGTGGGAGGAACTTCACAAGCTAATCTAGTTGCAAGTGCTAAATCTATGAAACTATGAGTGCTGCATGTGTCCACTAGAATGGTGACAGCTTGTTAAATCCAGGAATACGAATGGCGTCAGCACTCATCATACCAGTAAGACCATGTAGGGAAATTTCCATGTCTGATTCCACTAATGTATCTGATGGAGGTTCAGTTGATGTATACCCATTTGATGGAGGTTCAGTTGATGGGTCAGATTCTCCATCAGCTGCTATCATATACAATTTTAGTAACTTACA
The DNA here is from genome assembly GCA_023531295.1 of Papaver armeniacum. Lineage (NCBI taxonomy): Eukaryota > Viridiplantae > Streptophyta > Magnoliopsida > Ranunculales > Papaveraceae > Papaver > Papaver armeniacum. The sequence goes on from JAJJWW010012463.1 coordinate 7,907, forward strand.
TCTATAGCATGGCCTATATTTCTCATCACAATTGTAACAAAGACCTTGAGCTCGCCACTGGTTTTGTTGTTCTTGTGTAATCCTTCTAATTGGTGGGATATAAGGTGGTGGTTTGGTAATGGAAGTAGATGGAGTTAGTGGAGTGGATAAAGGTAAGGTGAAAGATGTAGTTTGTTTCGGTAATGCTGGTGAGAATTTAGGAAAATAAGTTGACGTAGTTGGGGTTTTATATGTTGGATATTTGGTTTGTGGTTGTTGAACGGATATAACACTTTCTTGCAATATTTCTAGATAAAAGGCTTCAGACATTTTAATTGGCTTATGCATCTCAACCGAGTTACGAATTACATCCTTTAAACTACTAATGTGACTCAAATTAAAATATTCCTCTGTGGGATGAGGATTCTTAGTAAGCATTAGAGATTTAAAGAACCCTACATAATTGTCGTTCGCCAAATCTCCAAATCGACCACAAATGGAATCAACAAAAACAGGCCAAGGTATTACATCTTTACCACTTTGAAAATCCAGGTACCATGAATTAGCTTTCCCATCCAAGTACATGGAAGCAAACTCAGTTTGCTTTGCTGCTTCAACTTTATTGATCTAAAAAAATATCTCACATTTACGGATCCAGCTTCTAGGATGGTGTTTGAGGGTGAAAACGGTTTCTGTTGACTTTGGTAATTTCGGGTGTGTGGGTGAGAAACGAATTTAAACCCTAAACAATGTACTGCAAGAGATTACTTTAGATTCGAGAGATCAATCTGTACAAATCCGGCCTAAACCAAGAAATGGCCGTTCCAGACTTGCTTCGGTCACAAAGTGAATGAGAAGGGTTGGTTTTGGGGAGGGAAGCGAAGAAAGTGTTGAGACCAGAATAGTTAATTCTGGAAGAGTAGTTGTTTTACGACTTGTATCAGAAAGTGGGAAGCTAACAGATGGAGATCTAGCAAATGTTTTCTGAGTGTTGTATGTTCCTGACCTGAACTTGTTGTTCGGTGGAAATAGGTAATGCCTATTTATACAAGCCGAAGTGAAACGTACTCTGGTCTCATTAAGAAATGGAAAACGGGTGAGTAAATGGGAGGAGGTGGTAACCAGTAACGCCTGGAATTGATGTTCCATAAAAGAAAGCGTTTCACCATTATTCCTGTATTTACTAACCGCCTCATCCTTATGACACTTTCTTATAACGGGCGTAGTGTACGCCGCACGCTGTAAACCGCCAAACCAATACCTAATGAGCATCCCCCAGTTTGTGACATGCGTTGATGTCTCGAGTGTTTTCGTGGAAAACGTGTAGCACGTTGTTGTAGTCTGGAAAGTTGAGCTTGGAAGACTTTCCGGCTCGGTGGTGACCTTCGACGGTCGAGATTTTGTATCTTAAGAGGAAAGATAGATGTTGATTATTGCAACCCTTCGCTTGGTAGCCAGCGTCATGAAAGCATGGACGACACGGCTTTAACGTGGTTAGGCGTGGCCAAGCTAGGATTTTGACGTTAGGAAAATGGTGGCCATGCGTGAGCTGGCAACCTTAGACGGCTGAGATCTGCATCTCAGATGCAAGGGTGGTCGTTGATTGTTGCAACCCTTTGTTTGGCAGCCAGCGGCATGGTTTAGGGCCGGCATGGCTTGGCATAGTTTAGGCGTGGCCAAAATTAGAGTTTTAGTATAAACCGTGATGTTTGGCCTTGGGCCGGAAGTTGACATGCGTTAGGTGGCAAACTTGAACGATTGAGATCTGCATCTCAGATGGAAGGGCAGCCGTTGATTATTGCAACCCTTCGTTTGGTAGCTAGTGGCATGAAAGCATGGCCGGCATGGCTTTGTCGTGGAGTGGAGCCACTGGCAGTGTGTGTCTTGGAATGGAAGCGCTTGTGTCTTTGTCTAAATTAGGGTTTGGTATGTTGAAACCCTAATTAGCGCCCTTTACTAGAATTGGTGTAGAATTCTCATACGGACTCGGATTTTGATGGTCCGCCCCTCCACTCTGTATGGAAAAGAATTTCCTATCTTCATACGAGGGAATATTTAGGTTTTGAGCTAGTTCGGAAGATGAAAACAGCCCGAAAGTAAAACTCAGGAAGAATTCTAAGGTTACCATGCGTTGTTTGGCAACCTTGGACAGTCAGGATTCGTATCTAAGACGGAAGGGTGGCCGTTGATCGTTCCACGCCTTCATTTTGGTAGCTGCAATAGGGAAGGCCGGAATGGCATGGCGCGGCAAGGCGGTTGGCATGCCATTGGCACATGTGGCATGGCATGCCTTGGCGCGGTTTGGCGTGGCCAAAACTAGGGTTTTGGGCCAAAGGTTACCATGCGTTGTTTGGCTTGGACGGCTAGGATTTGCATCTAGGATGGAAGGGTATCCGTCGATCGTCGCACTCCTTCGTTTTGGTAGCCGCAATAGGGAAGGCCGGCATGGCATGGCGCGGCAAGGCGGTTGGCATGCCATTGGCACATGTGGCATGGCATGCCTTGGCGTGGTTTGGCGTGGCCAAAACTAGGGTTTTGGTCCAAGGTTACCATGCGTCGTTTGGCGACCTTGGACGGCTAGGATTTGCATCTAGGATGGAAGGGTGGCCGTTGATCGTCGCACGCCTTCGTTTCGGTAGCCGCATGTGGAAGGCCGGCATAGTGTGGCGCGGAAAGGTGGTGCGGATGGCTTGGCATAGTGGGGCCAAGGGTTTGGCACGGACGGCTTGGCATGGTGGGGCCAAGGAAAGGTGCGGTTGGCTTGGCATGGTAGGGCCAAGGGTTTGGCATGGACGGATTGGCATGATGGGGCCAAGGCAAGGTGTGGTTGGCATGGTGGGGCCAAGAGTTTGGCATGCCATTGGCGCATGGTGCGTCTAGCATGGTTGGCATGCCTTCGCGCGATAGACGCGGCTGGCATGGTTTGCCATTGGTGCGGCTGGCATAGTTGGCATGCCTTGGCGCATGGTGCGGATAGCATGGTTGGCATGCCTTGGCGCGGAGATGTGGATGGCATGGTTTGACATTGGCACAGTGGTGCGGCTGACATGGTTTGACAGTAGCACAGTGGTGCGGCTGGCATGGTTGGCATGCCTTGGTGTGGTAGCATGAGAATTAGGGTTTGGCATAGATGATGTCGGTCAATGTTAAGGTGTCATGTGCCTACCTTATATCTTATCTGAGTGGCTGCCCTCACCTGTTGTTTGGGTGCCTTCATAACTTCAGTCTTAGTGGGAATTAGCTGTTGCCTAACAGCCTGTGTAAGAGGGACAGGTGTGTGGACTATGTTGGCTGTTAGCTGAGGATCCTTCTCTTTATGTTTTGATTTATGTAGTGAGAGCTTTCCCTTGGTAATCTAAGAAATGAATATTTGAGTTGTTAATGGCTGCTTTGGCAGAGGATACTTATCTTATACTAAATTTCTGATCAATTTACACCTTAATCATCCTAGCACAGTACAATTGGTATCTAGAGCCGTTCAATCCTATCCACCATCATGGTAGCTCCGTCGTGCAAGGATTTACAGGATACGAACAATAAACAGCAGGGTGAAATCGATGCTTTACACCTGAAGGTTAATCAACTGGCGTTACAAATTAGCACCACCTCAACTAAGGACGATGTGCAATCAATGAAGACGGAGATTGAGGAAAGTATGCAGTCTCTTAACGCTAACTTTGAGCAAAGTGTTAAATCTCAGCTAGAAATTTTTTTTCGACTCACAGAGAGGTATATGATAACCAAGGGCATAAATTTTGTGGTAACTTAAGATTACTTCCATTGGGGGGTTGTGACATTGTTCTAAGTGCTGACTGGTTGAGAAATCTGGGAGATGTGTTATTCAATTTGTCCAAGCTTTGCATTACATTCAAATACAAAGGTAAAAAAATCACTCTCACTGGTGCTCAACAGAAAACCTCACTTAGCATGATGAGTGGTTCAGCAGTAAAGAAATTTTTTCAAAAACACTCCCATGGGGTGATGGCCCAGTTATTTTCCATTTCTTCTGCCACACCTACATCCCCACCACCCCAAATCTCTTCTTTACTAAACCAATACCCTGATGTTTTTTGTGAGCCATCTCAACTTCCTCCTCAGAGAGACCTTGACCACAAGATCCCACTCAAACCAAACTCTGCACCTGTAAATCTCAGGCCCTATCGGTGTCCTTACATACAGAAAACAGTTGTTGAAAATTTAGTTAAAAAAAATGCTCCAAACTGGTGTTATCCAACCAAGCCACGGTCCCTTTGCATCTCCAATATTACTTGTCAAGAAGAAAGACAACTCTTGGAGGTTTTGTGTGTATTATAGGAAATTAAATAGCATCACCATCAAAGATAAATTTCCAATTCCACTTATTGAGGAACTCTTAGATGAACTCCATGGTTCTAAGTTCTTTACCAAGATTGATTTGAAATCAGGTTATCATCAGATTAGAATATTCCCACCTGATATCCATAAAAAAACCTTCAGAACCCATCATGGGCATTTTGAATTCAAGGTCATGCCATTTGGCTTAACCAATGCTCCTGCTACCTTTCAAGCCCTCATGAATAATATTTTTCAAGACCATCTCAGGAAATTCATTCTTGTCTTCTTTGATGACATTCTAATCTATAGTCCAACCTTGGAGGCTCACTTAGACCACTTACAAACCACATTGGAGCTATTGAGACACCACAAACTATCCGCCAATATCTCTAAATGTTCTTTTGGGCAACCTGAGATAGAGTACTTGGCTCATCTTATTACTGACAAAGGAGTTATGGAAGACCCTGCAAAAATCTCAGCCATGGTGGATTGGCCTCTACCTACAAGCATCAAGGGGTTAATAGGGTTCCTGGGACTCACAGGGTACTACAGGAAGTTTGTGAAAGATTATGGAGTTATCAACAGACCATTAACTGCCCTACTAAAGAAAAATTCCTTTCTTTGGTCTCCTGCTGCAACTGATGATTTCATTTCCCTGAAGAAATCCATGACAACCACTCATGTGTTAGCTTTACCTAATTTCAGTAAACAGTTTACATTAGAAACTGATGCTTGTGACTCATGGATTGGTGTTGTGCTAATGCAGGAGGACAAACCCATTGCTTTCTATAGCAAGCCCTTAGGTCCCAGAGCTGCTGCCCTGTCCACTTATGAGAAGAATCTTTTGGCAATTGTTCAGGCTGTGTCTAGATGGAAACATTACTTACAAGGCCAGAAATTCATTATCAATACTGACCATCAAAGCATTCACTACTTCTTGGAGCAGAAAATTTCTACTGTCTTGCAATAAAAATGGCTTTATGAAGCTTCTTGGATTTGACTATGAGATCAAATACAAGAAGGGCTCAGAAAACAAAGTGGAAGATGCATTTTCTCATGAACCTGCACAGTTTTCCTCCCTTGCAGTGTCACACCCTAGTTGGAATCAAGATATCCTTGAGAGTTATACTGCAGATACCAAGGTGCAACATCTTATAGCTCAACTACTTCTCACTCCTAATGCTACTTCTAAGTATTCTTACACTGATGCCATTCTGAGATACAAATGAAGGTTGTATGTGGGTATATCAGCTGGTACTAAAACAAAAATTTTAGCATCTTTACACTCCTCAACTGTTGGAGGCCATTCTGGTATGCAAGCAACTTACAACAGAGCTAAGGCTTATTTTTTCTGGCCTGCCATGAAGAAAGACATATTTTTATCCACATGTGATGTTTGTCAAAGAACCAAGGTGGAGCACCAGTTTCCAGCTGGACTCCTTCAACCATTGCCAATTCCAGATCATGCTTGGCAACACATCTCCATGGACTTCATTGAGGGACTTCCAATGAGTGAGAAAAATTCTATAATTATGGTTGTTGTTGATAGACTGACCAAATACATCCACTTCATTGCTCTTCACCACCCATACACAGCTTCCTCTGTGGCAAGAGAATTCATTTCCAGTGTGTTTAAACTTCATGGCTTACCTGCCTCCATTGCTTCTGACAGAGAAAAGATATTCACCAGTCACTTTTGGCAAGATTTGTTCAAGGACATGGGTACTCAACTGCACTTAAGCACTGCATACCATCCACAAACTGATGGACAGACTGAGAAGAAATTCTTTTCTTGAGCACTACTTGAGATGCATGTGCCACCAACAACCAAAGAAATGGTTCCTATGGCTTCCATTGGAAGAATGGTGGTATAATACAAATTATCACACAAGTTTGAAGATGAGCCCATTTCAGGCTCTCTATGGGTACCTTCCTCCTCACATGGCTTTTCCATCTTAAAGGTACTACTTCGATTATGGATGTTGCAGATTACATGAAGCGAGAGGGATGATGTTATTACTCTACTCAAGGAAAACCTCCACCATGCACAGGAGAGGATGAAATTCTTTGTTGATCAGAAAAGGAGGGTATTTGAGGAGTGGGACAAGGTTTACTTGAAGCTACAGCCTTATAGACAAGCATCTGTAGCTCTCACGAGAAACCTAAAACTAGCAGCTAAGTTCTATGGGCCATTCACTATTCTACAGAAGATTGGAGCTGTAGCTTACAAGTTGGACTTACCCCCAGAGGCTAGAATCCACCCTATATTCCATGTCTCACAGCTGAAGAAGCAGATCGGTACCTCCATTACACCTTCACCTACATTACCTACACTGGATACTAATGGCCAAATTTTAGTCATCACAGCTGCTGCCCTGGATTCCAGAACTATACTCAGAGGGGGAGTTTCTGTACCCCAATTACTGATTAGATGGACCAATGCTTCTGCATCTGATGCTACCTGGGAAGACACCAAGCATATAGCTCATCACTTTCCCAAGTTCAATCCTTGAGGACAAGGATTTGGTGATGGGAGGGGTATTTGTCATGTGCCTACCTTATATCTTATCTGAGTGACTGCCCTCATCTGTTGTTTTGGTGCCTTCATAACTTCAGTCTTGGTGGGTATTAGTTGTTGCCTAACAGCCTGTGTAAGAGGGACAAGTCTGTGGACTATGTTGGCTGTTAGCTTAGGATCCTTCTCTTTCTGTTTTGATTTATGTAGTGAGAGCTTTCCCTTGGTAAGCTAAGAAATGAATATTTGATTTGTTAATGGCTGCTTAGGAAGAGGATACTTATCTTATACTAAATTTCTGATCAATTTACACCTTAATCATCCTAACACAGTACATAAGGGTTCTGCCGTGGAACATGACCCATGTAAAAAAAAAAAAGGTACCCCTGTAATTCTTGCGTAGGCATGCTGATTGATTCAATAAATGCGCTAGTGATCGTAGTGACGTCATGTCAGATGTGTGGTTTTACGATTTTAACCCTAAGCTAAAAACCACCATCAACAGATGGTCACCGTTGAATCTAGGAAAATCGATTTTAGAGGTTTTGAAGGTAGAGTTTGAATGATTTCCAAGTTGAAATATGTGGTGAGAATCAACTGGTTGGACAGAAGATGGGGGTGTATTAGGTGATTAGGTGAGTTAAATGTGGATTTGGACAGTTGCTCTATAAGAGTTGCAAACTTATTCATGCTCTCTTCAGAAAGATAGAAAAATGTATGCAGTAACTCATCCCATTTCTTAGTTGTTTCAGCACGAGCTAACGAATCTTTTTTCCATGTCTCCGTAAGATTCTTAACTAGTGTTGACAGTTCTTTAGTTGTAGTATCGACTTCTTTAATCGATGGACCGCCAGTCATTGCTGAGATAGTTAAAAAACCACTCGATAATACCAATTGTCAAGTCCTAGCTTGTTATCCCACAACAAAGAAGGGATAAGAGTGATAATGATAGAACAGAAAGCTTAGGTAACTCCACACTCAACAGAGTGCATCCTCAGATTTAGTTTCCTTCTTCAATGCCATGGCCTTACAATGATTTAGCATTAAATAGCAGCAACCAAAAACCCTAACTGAAACCCTAAGGAAAAACATCCCTACACGTGGTTGTATCTACCAAGTCCAAGATTAGCAGTTCATTAAATTTAAACCTGAAATAAATAATATTAACTGACTCTAACAGAATTTAGCTAATTTTTACCTAGTACACCGGATTTCAGATACAAGCACCCACTCTGGGACATGACAGATTCCCCCTTAGAAGCTGAAACCAGGGATATTATATTTACTTCGAGCTTGCTGAAATGATGGAATGGAAGCAAATAATCATCGAAAGTGGTGCAAAAAAAGTTAATCAAAGTGTTGAATAGTAAGATTAGCTCATATCCTTGGAGACTGAGACACATGATTATGCAGATTAAAGATAAAGCGAGACAGCTTAACATGGTCTGCTTCAACTTTATAGATAAGATTACAAACGAGGTAGGTCTTGCGCACAAAAATCAGATATTTAGATGGAGGATTAACTCTATCCAAAGACCAAAGACCAAAACCCGTTTCCCGTAACAAGTACAGGGTTGGGTAGGAGACAATGTTAACTCCCGAAAATAGGACATAGTTTTTACGCCGGCCTGACCAAGCCTTGCACAACTCGTAAGCACGGATTAACTCTATCCCTCCTTAAATTGCCTCTCTTTGTGAGAGAGGGGGTATTCTTGTTTAGTTTTTGTTTTTTTCTCTTTTTTCTTTCCAAAACCAAAACAAAAATGCATATGTTACTATTATTTACAAGTTCCTGAAAATAAAACTTGAGAAATGCGTTCCTCCCCACCCCCGCCACCGCCACCACCCCCACCCCCTCCCCTAACTCTTATTAACTCCACACTATTAGCACTGATCTATTTTAATTGGCAAGTTTGTATTTGTCTCAAAAATAAAAAAGGATGAAGACATTGTTCTTCATATTAAAGTATTACTTATTTTGCGGACATATGAGTCTGATCTTTTCAGATCGATTTCTATGGGAAGTATATTGTATGATGTAAAAGTTATCATCAAACTTATTTTCCCATATTTTTCCACTCTCAGATCCACGGTCCCAAGAAGTTAGGGGCGCCTCCCTAACTTAACTGAGAGACCCATTTTTTATAAAATTATGTTTTCCTTATTTTATTATTATTATGGTTCAACTGAACTTTTCATAAAAGAGAGATATAACTTCATTATTCGGGGTATGATCTATAAGAGCAATTCCTATGGTAATGGTCAAATGTATTTGTTTGTTCATCCACGTGGATGGTCAAACAGGATTCTCCACTATGGAAAGGAATTCAGCGATTCCTAGCTAAACGCGCGACATGAACACTGACGCTGGCGGCAAAAGTAAAATCTCCAGCGCTTTTGTTGATGATTCCAGCGACAGAGCTACAAACGCCCGCGACAGAGCTACTGACTCCAGCGACAGAGCTACAAATGCCAAATGCAACGGCATTTTTTGTAACGGTCACCGGAACGGCTAGTTTCCACCTCTATAAATATGGCTCGAATTTGATCTCATAAATACACAATAATCTTTCATCCGATCAATCTTTTCTTAATTTCGATTACCCCTAATTTTTCAATCATGATTCCGATTTTGATTCTTCTGGGGAGGATATGGATATGGATGACATGTTGTACGATGAAGATGAAGAAATGTGTATGGAGTTTTTGCATCAAATGGATGAAGATGCAGATCAAGATAGAAGAAGACGAAATTTTATGTTGCAATTACAAATCGGGATCATACCAAAGCCGTTAGAGCCATATGAAGCTGCGACTAGAAGATGGACGTGGCGGAATCGACATTTTTACCACGAAAAGCTGATGCATGATTATTTTAATCATGACTGTGTGTATTCCGAATTTTCAGCATCGATTCCGCATGGGCCGCAAATTGACGCAAAGGATTATTGCCGAGCTTTTTCAGGTACAACCTTTATTTAATTATCAGTATGATGCACGACATATACGAGGCTTTTGTCCCGAACAAAAGGTCACTGCGGCCCTCCGTATACTATGTTACGGGGTACCAGTGGACTCCACGGACGATTACATCCGTATTTGGAAAACAACCGCCTTTAGGTATCTCAAACTGTTTTGCGAAACAATAGTCGAGCATTTTGGTCCAACCTTTTTAAGAAAGCCTACTCAAGAAGATGTCCAAAGAATAACTGCAAAAAACACTGAGAGGGGTTTTCCAGGAATGCTAGGTAGTCTTGACTGCATGCACTGGACGTGGCATGCATGTCTGGTAGAATGAGCAGGCCAATATAAGGGTCATTATCCAAAACCAACTGTAATTTTGGAAGCTTCAGCTACTTATGATTGTTGGTTTTGGCATACCTTTTTGGGACTCCCGGGTTCAAATAACGATCTCAACGTTTTATATAAGTCACCATTGTTTGAAGATCTTAAGAATGGGGTTGCGCCGCATTGTAATTTCACCATAAACGATCATCAGTACACTCAGGGTAATTATCTAGCAGACGGAATTTATCCAGAATGGTCAACTATGGTTCAAGCTTACAAATAGGTAGGCTTTGGTCCGACGTCTTCGAAGGATATGCAGTACTTTAACACCCAACAAATGGCATGCAGAAAGGATTTTGGACGCGCTTTTGGCATATTGAAAAGGAAGTTTGCCATGATAGCTGGGCCGGCGCGCTTTTTTGATATTCAAGAAATGAACAAAATTATGCCGACTTGTATTGTTCTGCATAACATGGTCATTGAAAAAACCAGGCGTGACCCAACCTGGACTAGTTTTCCAGATGAAGATTTAACCAAGGATCTTGTGGTAGAGCGTGGGCATCCATCAAGAGAATATAGACTTGCCACTGACAGACTCCACAATCGGGGAATCTATGCACAACTAAGACACGATTTAACAAAGCACCTTTGGGCTTTAAAAGGAGCAGCAGACGGTGCGGGGGGCGAGGCAGAGGGAGAGGAAGAGGAAGATAAACATGTACAATTGAGGCAATTATATTAAAAATTGTTGTTTATTTTAATTTATATTTTTTTTAATTTAAAGTTGTTTGTTAAAATTGAGGCAATTATATTAAAAGTAATTTTGAATAAACTTAAAATAAACATGTACAACTAAAATAAACTGAATTAAATTAAAACGTGTTCATTCATTAGCAAGACTGAATTCCTCTTCGTTTTCTTATTAGGAAACATCTTTGTCTTCCACATTCACATATTGGCCAGTTTGTTGAGGGGTGTCTTCAGTTTGTTGGTGGGGGACTTGTTCGGCCTGGAGTTGTTGTTGTTCGGCCGCATCCATGGACTTAGTCCATATAGCAAGTTGTCGTTCATTCATTATGCTAGTTTCCAAGGAGAGTAACTTGTTTAGCTTACAATCCCTGTAGTATTGTTCTTGCGAAAGATGACTTTTCTGTTGATTATTCAAAGAAATGGCACGGTCCCTGACTCTATCTGCCTCAATTTGCATCTCCATTGCCTTGTGATCAGCATAGTGGTACTCGCTTGAACCTCATTCTGCTGCTCGTTTGGCTGCGTCTCTCGCTGCTTTTGCAGTTTCACACCACCTCCTCTTCTTCTCTTGCAATTGGTGTTAACGTCTATATTACTATTGTGTTGATCCTGACTACCTGGAGTTCCATCGGGTGAGGAAGCAGGACCTCCATTTTGAAAATCCCGCGAGATTAGACCATGTGGTGATCTTACAGGCACTTGATGACCTTCCAGCAAGTATGGATTAAACTTGTTAAGCACCCTCAAAATGGTGAAACAAGTTTCATGTTGGAAGCTTGAACCTTTGTGGTTCTTTGCCACTCTTCCCGAAATCTTCGTTCCACATACGGTTCGCCTTCACCACTTTTTTTTTTGTTCCACATTTGAGTGATCAAAGCTACATATTCACTAACGGCTCCAGAAATTGTGCAAAAACGATGAGACAACCCATCGACATCACGACCATGAATGTAACCGGTTTCTTCACAAAATTTTTGTAAAATCTTCCCATAAAAAGTTCTTTTCTCTTGATAAATACCATTGATATCATCTAATTATATAATACATAATTTCTGCAAAGTGACTCATCTTCATCCATCGTATACTTAGGACCAAGAATTCTTGTGTTCCTTTGTTGTGATTGTTGTGGCGCTTGTGATTGTTGTGGTGCTTGTGTTTGTTGTGGTGTTTGTTGTTGTGATCGTTGTTGTGATCGTTGTTGTGAGGATGCCATATTTGTTTCTGTTGAAATTTTTCTGAAAGATTGAATTGATATTAATAGTTTTGTTTGAAAAGAAGAAAAAATTTAGAGACGGTATAGAAATTATATAACGTTGAGGAAGTTGTAAGTCTAAAGTCAGTAGACGAAGTGAATTTATAGGGAAGGGAATGACGGAATGGGAAGAGTAGTTGGCGACAGAAGCTATAACGCGGGCGTCATTAACAAAAACGCGAGCGTTGTTAGGAATGACTCGCGTTATCTGTTATAACGCAGGCGTCAGAAGGTATAATGCGGGCGTTATTAGCAATGACGCTCGTCAATACCACAGACGCGCGTTTGTTCATCCCATAGAAAATGCTCCAACAAACTAAAATGTAGCATATCTAAAAAGTACTTGCGGGCATCTTAGTCTAGAATCGAAATTGCATCGTCATGGTAAATCAAGAAAGTGAGACGCTGGCTAAAATCTAAAATGTGTCATGATGATGCATTTGTCATCAAGTTGATCTTTCGACTGATAGCGGGAAATGCATTATTATGGCGCATCATACTTAATTAGTTATAGCGGAAGTAGGTGGACATGGTATATGATAATGTACTCCGCAATACTTATTTGTAAAAAATGTAAATAAGACATATATATGGAGTGAGGGTTGGTTTGAAGGTACACTAAGGAGAAACGAATCCTTAATGTATAAAAATGTGAAAACTACAGCCACACCCATTTTCCATATTTTGGACACTGTGAAACCCACCGACAAAAAAATTCAAGCGCGCACCCATTTTTTCGGTAAAAATTATTCCTAAACCCAGAATTTTTAGAATTTTGTTTCCGTTTTTTAACAGCTCAATATCCTCTTCTCTGTATCTCTATTTGTGTCTCTCGAGATCCAAAACAAGGAAGGAATAAGAAACTAATCAGAAGAAAATCAGAAAAGATGTTTTCTCTCATGGCGAACTAAATAGCAGATCTAAAAATTGATGGAGAAAGATCATGATGATGGTGACTGCCGATGAGTTTTCAACCACCACCGAGTTAATCAATTCCGAAAACGCCATCGAGTTTCCAAACAACCATCGAGTTAATCTGAACCCACCACCAAATCCCATCGTCGTCATCCGAAGAGACTACTACCTTATACATCAATTGCCGAAGTCGATAAAAAGACATCATAAAGAACTCATCCAATTTTTATCCATAGTCTCCATTATTAGCTTTACTATTTCCATACACAACACAAATCACCACCACGACTTCAATTAAATATTTACATACATCACTTGTTTGAACGACATCAAAATTTGGTTTTCGTTTAATACTTCGGCACATAATTCCGACGACGTATGACCCATTTTTTTGCATCGACAACCATCGATTCAGCACCATTTTTCACAAGGCTCTCAAACCCCATGGAAACAACTAGTAAACCCAAATCTACGATCTCTTGTTGTTGTTGGAGAAGATCTTCACCTGTGTTCTTCAATCGCCCATATTTCTCACAAATTTGTTACCTGAAGCCATGTCTTGTACATGAACACCCGAAAATGATGAAGTGAAAAATTAAGAAATTTTCTTTTGTGTATAAAAGAGAAATAAGACTTGGTGGGAAGGTGGACACGTTCCACTTATACTCTCAACACCTGGCGCACCATTTGTTTGCTAAACTATATCTACATGTTAATATCCACGTCTCAACAGCTGGACCAGTTATTTTCTTTTGGAGATTACCAACACTCCATCACCCTATCGGCACCCAAGGACGCCACTACAGGGAACTGATGTCACTGCCAAGGATTTCTGAAGCTTGAATCTGTGATGTTGAGATTGGTGTGAGTTGGTTGTGCTGCAGGTGTTATGCATCTAAAAAAATTTGTTGCGTAATTTGTTATGCAGTCCCGAAAATGGTTGCATAACACGTTATGCAGTTATTATTGTAGGTGGATGACAAGTTATGAAGCCTTTTTTTTTTGCATAACTTGTTATGCAGTACAGAGAATTGTTACATAACACGTTATGCAGCTACTTTTTGTTTGTATTGAAACCCAAAAAAAAAAGGTTGCATAAGACGTTATGCACCTATAATAATATCTGCATAACATGTTATGCAGTCGAGAAAATGGATGCATAACCTATTATGCATCCGAAAATATGACTGCATAATGCATTACGCATCGAGAAAATTGTTGCACAATCTTTTATGCATCGAAGAAATAAATGCATAACCTGATATGCATCCGTAAATATGGATGCATACTGCATTATGCATCAATTTTTTATGTACGCACTAAAATCAACCAAAACAATGGTTACATAACTTGTTATAGATGCGTAACTTTGTTATCCAAATGCATAATATGTTATGCAGTGGAGAAAATGGTTGCATAATTCATTATGCGTCTGTAGAATGTGTTATGCATCTTTTTGGTGACTGCATAATGGTTATGTATCAAGTTTTCGAAAATTTTGACTAAAATAATGATCACCTCCGATTTTTTCGTGAAAAACAAAAATTTGATATTCGTGTTTGTACTCGTTGCGTAGCTCTCTTAAAAAGATTTCCAACGATATAAAATTTGTAAAATTCCAAGGAGCGGATTTTTAGATATGTTATATCCAAGTTGCGTTGTCAATTATACCCCTGATGCATAACCCGTCATGCAGAAATTTTTAATAATTTCATATAATTATGGGTGTCACGGAACTAAAAATTAATTGTGGGTCTGACAATGAAAATATTATTTTTTTTGGGCTGCGCCTAATTTTCCCTATAAAAATTGGCCGGTAAAGCATATGATGTGAAAGCATCATTATGATGCGTTACTTCTAGAGAGAGCTTCATGATGTATATATATCATTATTGTTGTGTTTTTAAACCAAAAATGGTGCAAAAATAAGGAAGGTTACAATAATTTGCATGGCTCAAGCTAGAGAACGAGTACTTGCAAACTAAGTAGCCTCAATGATGCACACTCTTATGCATCACTTGTGAAAATACCATTTAGTCTATACATTTGCTTGGCATTTGATTTTGCAACAAAAGTTGCATGGATTTCATTTCTAGTCCCGATGCGGAAGAAGTGAGGTACGTGCTTGATTTTTTCGAGCTACAGAGTAGGGGAAATAGGCAGACGCAATGAGTTGTAACATTTATGGTTCAGCACTTTGTCGCTCATATCATCTAAATGGGAGGTAATTATGACATATTGAAAACTCATGACATCTTGGCTTCGCAATGCGAATCAACAGATGATTGTTTCCATACTTGATGATGTAGTTTTGATCCCTTTTTTGGATGCTCATACTTCCTATCAATCCATTTCACTTTGGCGTGTACCAATTGCAAATTGGGAATGTCCAGGAAAGGAAGCTAACCGATCGGTATGTAAGTGAGGGGATATGCAAATTGGGGGATCTATATAAGTCACTTGCATCACATGGATTCAAGGCAAGGATGGCATGAGCTTGGATGATGCACCCTTGGCATGAGCATGATCAATCCATTCTTTCAGCTTAATTTCAAAGCATAGTATCAAGAAGATGGAAATAAGCTTTCAATGGCTTATGTGCAAGTCCAAGGCATGGTTGAAATGACAGGTTACCAAGTACGCCATATCGGTAACCTGTATGGGTAAAACCTAATGCAACAAGTTGGAAAAGAAAAGAAACTTGAAGAAGTTTGTATATAAAGTTTTTCTCTTTCTCTTCACATTCAATATGTATAGACCAAAGGTTCGTGTACATATCTAATTATGCTGAAGAGTTCTTGGACAATTTCAAAAATCCATATTGGAGATCAATCTAGTCGTATATGAATTAAGAGGATCCGAATTCTAACAACATGAAACTTGCAATGTATCTATCAAGATATGAATTCAACAAGAAAGAGTCTTGGTTTTTATCGCAAGTAATAAGGACTTAACCTAACTAAATTGATTACGTACTACTTGTACTATTTTTACCATAAAGATAAACAATATAATGCAGGAAAAAAAAACACAAGACACTAGAAGTTTTTATCAAGAGAATCGGAAACTATCTTTTCTGATAACATGATAAGTTCTTCATGTGAAAGAAATAATCACACTGCAGTCTTCCTTGGAAATAAATTTATCAAGGAACTTCGCAAGGGGATAAAGATTTTGAAGGTTGATAAGTTTATAAGATATCAAACGGAAATTGCAAACTCTTGTAATTACAAGAGAAAGAAAGAACGAAAGGAAACACAGTCTATTATGTTCATAAGTCATCCTAAGGATGTCTTTGTTACCAATGGTGAGAACAATTCTCACCTCAATACACACTGATTGTGTTGAAGAATGCATCCTCACTAATTGCCCAAAACTTTGATTGTGAGTAGGCATAAATCTGGGCAGGTTGTATATATTTTTTAAGTATTAATAATTTTATTTTACTTTTGGGTAAAGAATATATTCGGTTTCCTTAAACCAAATTATTCCTTGATTTTCTCCCATCTTATATATTTCTTCTTGTCCGAAAGAAGACTATCTTGTTGCAACGGAGAAATCAGTAAAAGAAAGGTCGTCTCTTGATGATTTAGCACTTTGTGCATCAGTTATGACTGAAACTCATGATGTATCTCTACATGATAAGACTCAAAATTCTCTAAGAAAACAGATTCTTACTGTTAAAGGTTGCCAATTTTATTGACAAAAAGGGGGAGAATTAATGGTTTTCGGATCATTATGTAAGGGGGAGTGGTTTTCATGTTGAGATGAATATATTGACTAGGGGGAGTGATACATATCACCATAGTATTGTTGTCAAAGTTGTGATACAATTGAACTTTGATACTGTGTAATAATACTATGAAACTGCATAATAATGATCGAGAGCTTCTTTTTTTCCCATTGTAATGGCTACGGATCTTCAACAACTATGATGCTGAACTAAACATCTATGGAATCATGGGAGTACTTGGAAAAGACGAAGTTTTCGAGTAATGTTGAAGCACCAAGGAGATCAAGCATGTGGACGAGAAGCTACAAAGTTTTATCTATTTTGTAATCCATATGTATTTATAGTTTTGTTACTAAAATTGACAAGGGGGGGATTGTTAGAGCATTTCTCGGTCGAACTCGCAAGCCTTGCTATATCAAGCTTGTTTGTCAAATTTAGTTGTCAAAACTATATGTCTTGATTTCTAGTTTACTTATGGCTAAGTCTCGGTCTAGGATAGTTAAGTGCAGTTGAGCTCCAGATTCCATGGCGATCATCTTAAGAAGACGAAGAACTACTCAAGGAACCAGTGGAACTTCATCCGACTAAAAGGTATGTGGAGACTTGAACTTATCTATCACTCAAAAGTCTACTCTATCTCTACTCTTGAGATAAAAGTCGTATAAGTATGATAGTTTTCATACAAGCACATTTGTTATTTCGAGCCAAGTTTACTCGCCAATATTTTTCTCGAAATATGTGTTGTTAAGCTTTCGCTTAAACCATTTTTCATCTTTACCCGTGACGAAAGTCATGATGACGTTTCAATCTTGAAAATGGCTTTGATGACGATAGTTGTGAATAAAGACTATTATAACATTATAGAAGAATGTTTCAATGATTAAAATGTAGAGTTGAGATTACCATCTATGGATATAAGCATATATAGTGTGTTCGCACATTAGTATATAAATCCATGTACCGGAAACCAAGTGTGTGAATATGTGTGCATACGGTATTGGTGAAGGAGACAGGTTGGGTACGCGTACTGGCGGAACTTTTTCTCCCGGAAAATTTTGTTGAGTTTGGAGTTTACGAACTCATAAACCAGTCACCATAGGTACGCGTACTGGCGGAACTTTTCAACCCGAAAAATTGTGTTGAGTTTGGAAACCAAAGCCAACTCAAATCCAGTAGCTGCTAAGTAATGCATACCCGTACGTGTACCCAAGCTGGTTATTTCTCAAATTGGTAGTTCATGAACTTAAAACAATAAATTATAAGGAATGCAATCTTTGCAAACTGTGGCTATATTGTTCATGAATTGATTCGAATGGATTAAACCGATTTTGTTTCAATCGTGTATATGAATAAAGACCTAAGCAATTGAACAACTCTTCAACTAGTTCTTATGAGTCATTGAACTAGTTATGAGAAAGATGAATACGGTTAATATGGAAGTGCTCATATGGCTAACCATTGGTTACCTATTTGTGAACCAACTAAGTGTACACGTTTAGGTAAGGTTACTCAAACCTAAATGAAATACATTTCATTTGTGTGTCACAAGCTAAGTTTCGATCTAACAGTTGAAAGATATTAGCTTGTATCTAATCAGGTTTTCATCTAACGGTGAATATTGAATGCTTTGTTACTAAGCTAACATAGATTGCAAACCCTGATTTGAAAACTATATAAGGGGAACTCTAGCAACTGGAAAAACTAATCCCCACACCTCCTGTGTGATACTAGTTAGTTTTTATAGAGTCGATTCTCCTTTAACCTTAGTTTTCTTCTCGAGACCCCAGTACGTTAACGACTGAAAGACTTCATTGGGATTGTGAAGCTGCATTTAAATTACTTCTCTTGTAGTTGAGCGATCCGATCTTGCCATTTTCTATTGTAGGAGTTCAATTGAATAATTGAATTGAGATTTATATCTACGATAGGGCAATATAAAAAGAAGTCACAAACATCTTCGTCTCATCGTTTGTGATTCCGCAATATCTTGTTTCGCTACCATACGATTAAGATTATTGTAAGGTGATTGATAATTCTAGGCTGTTCTTCGGGAATATAAGTCTGGGTTATCAATTAGTTCATGTTCACCTTGATTTCTATCAAAAGACGGAACAAACTCTTAGGTTTATCTGTGGGAGGCAGATTTATCTATTATCTTATACTTTTTTGTGTGATACATATTTGTTTATTAAAGTCTTCGACTTTGGGTCGTACCAACTCTTAGTTGTGGGTGAGATTAGCTAAGGAAATCAAGTGTGTAGTATCCTGCTGGGATCAGAGACATAAGGAGCACAACTGTACCTTGGATCAGTGTGACATTGATTTGGGTTCAACTACATTCCAGACTGAAGTTAGTTTGTAGTAGGCTAGTGTCTGTAGCGTCTTAATATAGTGTGTGTTCAATCTGTACTAGGTCCCGGGGTTTTTTCTAAATTTGCGGTTTCCTCGTTTACAAAACTTCTGGTGTCTGTGTTATTTCTTTTCCGCATTATATTATGTTATATAATTGAAATATCACAGGTTGTGCGTTAGATCAATCAATTAGAATATCCAACCTTTGGTTGTTGATTTACATTGATTGACACTTGGATATTGGTCTTTGGTATCATCCAAGTTATCTCTCTTGTATTTAATTAGACTTACAGATTTCTATTTGCTTGGGTGAGAATTAAATCGAGGGATCGAGAGATAATAAATCTTTGATATACTTTTAATAAGATTGAGTCTGGTTGATTCTCTTAAAAGTATATTGGAGTTAGTCCATACAGATTGTTAAGCGAAATATTGGGTGTGGTTGTTGTACCCCCGCTTTTTCAAAACTATCTTATTTATGAATAAAATTATTGATTTATAATTTTTCTTGTGATAGTTTTTGATTACATAGCCTGTGCTTAAATGCTTTATCTTATTGCTATGTATGTGTATGGGATGTTTGATTTCGGTTTTCTAACCTTGATATTCGATCTCATATGTTGTGAACCCTTATGGTTTGGGTGACTTTTTTGGTTTAGCAGGATTAAGTTCTAGCCCATGTTGGTACGCTTTATGAAAGGATCATGAGGGGTTCTGATTGAAACAATATGTGAAAAAGTCACAATATGTTGAATCGTTTGATTTAGCATAAAAGCATATGTTTTTCGGGTTTTCAACTTTTGCCTTGCATTAGTTAAAAATCGGTTTTCAATCTTTCTCTGGTAAAGGTTGGTTGTTGTTGTTCTTTTGTGATATTTTGGTATAAATTCTCCCTGGAAAGAAAAATATGCAAACATTATTTGAGAAGATGATGCGAAATTTGAGGTAACGACTTTGTTAGTTAATCGTTAACCTGTTTAAGAATATCCTGATTTTATTGCTTATATCTATTGCTTTTGCTTAACAAAATTTCGGTACAATTGATGTTATTCCATTATGTGTGTATGGATATGTGTGTGTGTGATTCAATTGTTTCCAGTTAAGAAAAACTATTGTTATCTTGCTTTATTGTTTGGTATCAATTGTTTAGGCTTACGAAATTACGGTGCAATTGCGTTGCTTTAATGTCTATGATTATTTCAATTGCTTCCGGTTGAGATAAATAATTATGCAAGTTGATTTATTTGGTTTGTATGAATTGTTTATGGCTTAACAAAAGTGTTTCGGGATGAATCGTTTAGTCCAATTTGATTACGGATAAGAGAAACTAAGTTAATTCTGATCTTAGTTAGACTTATCAAAGTGGAGGATTTGGTTATTCAAGTCTAATCGAATGCCATAACAAGAAATACTAGTTAACTAACCTAGTACTTTTCTTGTTTAAAGTGAAAGGTCTAAGTTATATGGATAATTAGAACCTGATGAGAAAAATAAAGTTAATTATGATCTTTATTTTGGTCTTATAACACAAGCGATTGTATTTGTACAATCGGTTTAACAAAGGAACTAAGGTTCTTAGTCGATTTTTGGTTTTCTAAACTATTAGGGAAATTTTCTTTGGGCAATTGTTTCTTGGTAACATATCAAAAAAATTACTTTGTAGTTTCGGTTTTGATATTGGTTATAAAAAATGGTGTGTGGAACCCTCGTGCTTAACTCTTATAGGTTTGCAAGTCTTGTGAGATTTGTAAGATCCTTTCGGTCTGTCCTTTATTTGCTCGTACCTTTGTCATTTTGTGACAAAAAGGAGGAGAAATATATGGAGTAAACAAGTGATATTGGTAATTGGTATCATTAAAGGAAAGGACTATGATGCTTAAACGTTATATCTAACGAAAGAGTAAAGCATAGACTAAGGGGGAGTAGCATATCATATTGATAAGGAAAATAACAAAGACGTGCAGATTGAAAATCTACCTATATTACCTTTAGGGGGAGTATTAGCTTTGTTATTATAATGTCAACAACAACATTTGTGGATCGAATGTATATAGATTTTTGTGTTGTTGAATTTGGGAATCAAGCGTATGTGTAATGATTTCTTGTAATTTGTTTATCCATATGATGTAAGAGTTTTGTCATTAAAATTGACAAAGGGGGAGATTGTTAGAGCATAGCTCGGTTGAACTCACCAAGTGTTCGTATGTCAAGTTTGGTTGTCATATTTTAGTGAATCAAAACTCATTTAAAGAGTCGCTTGATTATGTACTAGAGTCAACTTCGTATAGGTTAGCTTGAAAGTATTTGGATATGAGACATTACAAGTATTACGTGAAGACTTTAAGAAGTGAAGAAGTAAGGATCTACAACGACGACACCATCCTTCATCTTGACGTTAGTTTTATTTAACTTGAACTGTTTCATTCCCTAACGTATCTTTCAAGTCGTGCATATTGAAAACATAACTACAAAGCATGAATGATTATACTCTAGTTAGACATAGTATTAAGGAATACAATACGAAGTATTACACTTATCTTTTGAACTTCGTATATAAGACATCGACATAATCGTACGAATGCTATTGTGATTATGTTTATGAGTAAAGGTGAAGATTTCATCCAAGAAAATATTTTTTTACATTTTTTTTAAAGGAAGTAGTACATAAACTTGTTTTGTGAATCGAAAGGGAAACCGCTAGGCTTATTGGTATCTGTTATTCATTGCAAATCTTTGGATTACCAATATGTGTGATTAGTATAACCGCTCTTGACTTGCTTGTGTTCTTGGTAAAACTATTCACAAGGCCTGAATTTTGTATTGGTATGACTTTTATTAGTGAAACAAATCTTTAGTAATCACCTGAGATGGTATGATCGATTTGTTTTTATTGGTATGACCAACTCTAGTCATTGGGGAACCGATCTATGAAGAGGTGCAACCGATCACAAAAGGGGAATTGATCCTTGTAAGAGGTGCGTCAAGTTTCTAGTTATTGGGAACCTATCCTATGAACATGTGCAACACGTTTTTAGTTATTGGGAACCGATCCTATGGACATGTGCACCAAATACAAGTTAGATACCATATATATGTGGGAACCGATCCTAGTACCTAGTCAACCGAATTTTGGAAATCTAGTGTGACTAATTGCAGTACCCACATGGAGGTATAACCGAAACTTGTTTTGGTAGAACCGTGAAACCCATGATTGGTGATTGAGTGTTCTAGATGAATCACATAGTTCTTGGAAGTCAAATGAACCAATTCTAAACTTGTTTGGAAGTGTGGCAAATCGGTTCCAAGATTATAAATTTGAAAAAGTATTTTTACAAAGTTAAGATGTCGACATACTTTGAACATGTGCAGTAACTCTTATCTTTTATTGTTCAAAGATATTCCTTAATAGCTAAAGGACAATCCCGGATCGAAATAAATTGAGAATCTTTTAATTAAGGTTTGTAGTTTTATATGTTTTTATTTTCCAGCAAATAAAGGCATATCTTTAGAAAGTTAAAATTAGTAATGTGCATTTTACTAATTGAATATTTTCTACTTAGATTTCGGTCATTATTTGGACAAAGCATTTCCAGGAATTATGGAAACCGAATTTGGGCGTTAATGCATATCTTGAGAATATTTTCGGTTTTGGAAATTCCTTGGTGTCCAAACTTCCTTGATCTATAAATATTGAAGTTTGCATTTCAAGCAAACTAATCCTCAGAGCCATCAAAACTACCTAGTTGTGTTGTTACTGGTGGAGTCGCCTATTTGGAGAGGAAAGTAACCTAATTAGGAGAAATCTCTTACGGCCGCTCGGTTTAAAGAATTCTTTGGGATTGAGAAGCTCTATTAGTGCCATTGGTGGGAAACTAGATAATTGCCGTTTATTATTAGTTTTTTATTGATTTGATTGACTGATGGTGGTTGAACTTTGATTGCACCTAGTTTGTTTATGCTTGAGAATCTTCTCTTCTAATATAAGATTCACTCAAACTAGATCAAAGTTTCGACGGGGATCTTTAGACTGTTTGTAGTTCTAAAGACATCTTGTGATAATCCAACGTTAACAGACTCCGTTATGTGTGTGATTGATCACAAGAGATTCAAGTTGATTGTGTGCAGGTGTTTATTGAAGATCTAAGAAGATTTGTATACAGAGAAGACTTTGAAGATTTCTGATTTGGGTTCATAATCATCGGTGTGCACAATACTTGTTTCGGCTGGAATAGGATCCAACTATAATCGGTTTATCCTTGTGATAGATTTGATTGATTAGTTGAGTAGATCTGCATCAATACAATTCTTTGGATTAAGAGTATTGATTGCAAAATCTCTAAACGATTACCTCGGTAATTGTTGATTGATAGATCTAAGGACCTGACAAAGGAGTTTATTGGGATAAACGGAAGAGCCTTTTCTCGAACTCATATCACTTGATTGAAAAGAGTTGTTACCGAACAGATTTGTTGTTCCTTTACTGTTAGTAATACGAACCAAAGGAATTGTTCCAAGTACGTGACTTACTACAAGTCAGGGGCGTGGGAATACAGACGGAACTAGGTGAACTATAGGTTTAGTTGCTTGGTCTTTACTATACGAAGTTGGTTTAGATTTTTTATAGCGGCTTAATCCTGAGTGTATTCAATTCTGGACAAGGTCCCGGGGTTTTTCTGCATTTGCGGTTTCCTCGTTAACAAAATCTTACTGTGTCTTTTACTTTTCTATTTCCGTAATTATAATTATTTTATTATAATTATAAGTAAAATACACAAACGTTAATTCCTATTTACTTGATGGCAATCCTATTTTGTTTGGTTAAGTCCGAACCATTTATCAAGTAAACATATTTCGTTGTTGCATTGTCTCGATATTGTATCCATAGACGATCACACGAAGTGTGAACCGATTAGTTGTATTGTCTCGACTCTGTCCATAGACAATCCCTTTCGGAGAAAAGACTTATAGGTGGAAAAGTTTTACATTGAAGTATATTTGGGTACCCTCGTCTTTTCAAGAAATCTTCAAAGTCTTCTTTGTTAAGAAGGAAATTTCCAAACCTATATTGAAACATCTCTTTAACAAGGATATTTTATTTCCCTTTTGAGATGTTTCAATATAGGTTTGGAAATTTGTTTGCAGTAGACAAAGTCCAGCTGATTTCATGAATCCAGAAAACTTACACTTAGTTAGCTGATAATCCTGGATTACTAACCACCTTTCAAGAACAATCCAAACAAATTAAAGAAGAGTATAGCTATATATCTGTCTTGAGGAACTATAAAGTCTGATACGGGAGAACTTTGTGATTTGTATCTATCGTATTCCTAATATAAAGTCCTTGAAATTCAATAACCAATAGAGCAATATCTGGATACCCGAATTATCAGTTAAAAGATAGTTTGACCAGGAGTCACGAATTCCCAAGTGAAGTCTTCACAATCGTAACCTAGATACAATTCTATGAAAAACCAAGGTTATAGAGGACGACTCTAGCTTTGCAACCAGAAATGAGAGTGCCAGTGATTAAGAAATCTTGTTGCTAGAGTCACACTATTTATAAATTTACAAGGCTCTAGGTAGCTTTGAATTCAAGCTAAGGTGGATTGTGTTAGAGCACTGCTCGGTTGAACTCGCAACCGTTGCTATCTCAAGCTTGTTTGTCAAGTTTAGTTGCCTGCCAAAACTATAAGTCTTGAATTCTAGTCTAATTATAGCTAAGTCTCAGACTAGGATAGAAAGTGTAGTTGAGCTCTAGACTCCACGACGTTCATCATACAAGACGAAGAACTACTCAAGGAACTGGTGGAAATTCATCGACTAAAAGGTATGTGGAGACTTGAACTTATATATCACTCAGAAGTCTATCTACTATATCTCCTATCTTGAGACAAAAGTCGTATTGCTATATAGACTTCGATTATACACATTTGCTATTTCGAGCCGAGTTTATCTCGTTTATCTATTTCTCGAAATATGTGTTTGTAAGCTTTCGCTTTGGCCAAGCTCATCTTTACAAGTGACTAAAGTCATGTTAATTATTTCAATATCTTGAAAATTGCTTTGATGAAAAATAGTGTGTGAATAACCTCTATTTAACATCCTCTAAGAATGTTTCAATCATTGAAATGAGAGTTTAGAATCAAAGTATGCGTACTTTGCTGCTCAGGATAACTGGAACTAATGTCCGTGTATCTGTACGCGTACTGCCGGAAGTTCACGTCCCGTGAATTTCTGCCGGAGTTTGTGAACTGAAAACAAACTCAATCCGGGTACTTAAGTATGCGTAAAGGTATGCGTATTTAAGAGGGTTATTTTCTAAAAACGGTTTATCGGTGAACTAAGACATATATAAACTAAGGAATGCATATTTGAAAACCGTGGCTATAATGTTCATGAATTGATTCGAGTGAATCAAAATCGTTTTTGCTTCGATTGTGTCTTATATATTTCTATGAGATCTAAGCAATTGAACAACTCTCCAACTAGTTCTTTTGAGTCATTTGAACTAGTTCTGGCTAACTAGAAGGTTAATATGAAAGTGCTCATATGGCTAACAATTTGGTTAACTACTGTTGAACCAACTGGGTGTACACGTTTAGGTACGGTTACACAAACCTAAATGAACGTGCATTTCATTTGTGTATAACAAGATAAGTTCGATCTAACGGTTGAAATATATTAGCTTGAATCTAATCAGGTTTTCATCTAATGGTGAATATTGAATGCTTTGTTACCAAGGTAACTTAGATTTCAAACCCTGATTTGGAGACTATATAAAGGAGAACTCTAGCAATTGGGAAACCTAATCCCCACACCTCATGTGTGATACTAGTTGTATAAGCTAGAGTCGATTCTCCTTTAACCTTAGGTTTCTACCGAGACCCTGTAGGTTAACGACTTGAAGACTTCATTGGGATTGTGAAGCCAGACCCAACTATTTTCTCTTTGGTTGCGTGATCTGATCTTGCTATTTCTACCGTATTGAGTACAATTGTAAAATTGGCTCGAGATTAATTTCTCTGATAGGCAAGATAGAAAAGTAGACACAAAAATCTTCGTCTCATCGTTTGTGATTCCACAATATCTTGTTTCGCTAGTCGATTAAGATTATTGTGAGGTGATTGATATTTCTTGGCTGTTCTTCGGGAATATAAGTCTGGTATATCAATAAGTTCCTGTTCACCTTGATTTATCAAAAGACGGAACAAAACTCGTAGGTATTTCTGTGGGAGACATATTTATCTATTTCTGTAGACTTTTCTGTGTGATACATATTTGTTTATTAAAGTCTTCGACTTTGGGTCGTAGCAACTCTTAGTTGTGGGTGAGATCAGCTAAGGGAATCAACTGCGTAGTATCCTGCTGGGATCAGAGACGTAAGGAGCGCAACTGTACCTTGGATCAGTTTGAGATTAATTGGGGTTCAACTACAATCCAGACCGAAGTTAGTTTGTAGTAGGCTAGTGTCTGTAGCGACTTAATACAATGTGTTTTCAATCTGGACTAGGTCCTGGGGTTTTTCTGCATTTGTGGTTTCCTCGTTAACAAAACTTCTGGTGTCTGTGTTATTTCTTTTTCGCATTATATTTTGTTATATATTTGAAATATCACAGGTTGTGCGTTAAATCGATCAATTGGTAAATCTGACCTTTGGTTGTTGATTAAAATTGATTGATCCTTGAACATTGGTCTTTGGTACCGTTCAAGTTAATTTCTCTTGTATTCAATTAGACTCGCAGATTGCTATTTGCTTGAGTAAGTATTGAATTGAGAAATTGAGATATAACTCTTTGATATACTTTTATTAAGATTGAGTCTGACTGTCTAGTTGATTCTCTTGAAAGTATATTGGAGTTAGTCCATACAGATTGCTAAGCGAAATATTGGGTGAGGTTGTTGTACCCCCACTTTTTCAGATTGAAATCCAATCAAACATTTTCCTAGTTTAAATGAAATTCTTATTAGGAATTCATGTAATCATGTGAAAAAACTGTCTTGAAATCATGCAAAAGAATATGCATTATGATCGAGGGTTAAGGAACCTTGCACAATGATAAATATGCCTTTGAACTTTCAAGAACTTAACATATTGTTTAATAACATTCAATACTAAAGCTTAATCCACAAGCCCAAATTGATTTTTTAAATAAAGTTATTTTAGAATTGTACACGAGAGTTGTAGCAAAAGCAAATATATTCCTATAGAATACTTCATGACGCCTTCTGATAAAATAAAACTGCATATGTTTACAAACCACTGGCAGTTCGCGAAGTCAGGCCCTTAGGGTTTGCAAACCTTAGAAATTCATTCACGAAGTCAGATTAAAGGGGTTTGTAAACATGCCCACATTCATAACTCAGATGCAAAGTGTTTACTAACCGGGTTCGCAAACCTCTATGGTCCGCGGAATTGAGACTGGCTTAATTATTCCATATAAGTGTGTACCTTGCGCCAAGTAATTCTAGTTAAATCTCTCATAATTAAATTTGAAACATTTCTAATAGACATAGACATTATGTTTTGTTGCTTGGGAAATTTCCAAATGATCAACGTGAAACAAAAATAGTTTGTAAATAATAAATTGTTCTAACTATGATTTCTAAGCTCCATGAAAATCCTTTGCTTGAATTATAATAGTTTAACTAAGAAAAGCTTGAACTCAAAACTTTACTTTTTTTATATTAAATCTACTAAAATCACACGATATAGTCTCATAAGATAGAATATAAATTCCACGAGTAAATAAGATATGTCAGTCTTCACAACCTTGATCTTTGTTGATGAAGTTCTCCCAAATGTCTCCGTTTGTTCTTCAGTGATGTCTGATACTCAACTACCACAGTGTAATCCTAGTCCGAGGCACGACTTTATTAGACTACAAACAAGATATAGTTTTGTACATCTATCATTGACGATAAGCTTGAGATAGAAAAACTTACAAGACGACCGAGCGATGTTCTAATATTTGAATGACTGCGAAAGGATCATAGTTTTCGACATAGGTTGGGCTTAAGTATTAATCTTACATATATTTGTCTACCCTTTTACGAAAACACCTATCTTTTTGGCACACACATACCCAACTTACAGGTCCAGATGAAATCAATTACTCTCATTATCTTCTTAAAATGGAAGGAGAGTAGCTAATATAAAAAAAACTCTTTATCTCAAAAACTAACAGTTGGCATACGGCAATTTCAAAACCAATCTAGGGTGGAAAAATAGATGGAAAGGAATAGATTACCAAATTTTGAAATGTGGGACAGATGCCCAAATTTTCCACGATTTTCATAAAGAGGGATAAACTTTAGGTTTTTTAGCTGGCTGAAAATGGCTTCTTTAAATAATGTATATATATTGCCACTAGCTGGGTAGGACAAAATTTCCTCGACTTAAATAATCAGCAAAACCAATCTCAAGACTAGCATCAAAGACATTTCTTGAGCTTTCTTATCTGAATTCCGAACCACAATCAAATCTTTTACCTCACTGGTTTTGCCATGGATTTTTCATTACTCTTCTCATCATCAAATCTTATTGGATACAAAATCCAAATCAGTAGTTTACTGTTGAGTATGGTGTTAGCTTATGTCTTCATGTACAGATGGAATCAAAGGAACGTAAAAGGCCCAAAATCATGGCCATTCATTGGTGTTCTCATCGAACTTCTGATGAACTATCACAGAATGCATGATTGGTTAACTGACTACTTTGTGGAGTCAAAAACATTCAAGGTTCCACTGCCATTTACAACTGTAACTTACGTTGCAGAGCCTGCAAATGTTGAACATGTTCTTAAAACTAACTTCCCCAACTACCCAAAGGGTGAAGCTTTTCATACATACATGGAAGAGTTGCTTGGAGATGGAATATTTAATTCAGATGGTGAGATGTGGAGGCAACAGAGAAAGATTACAAGTTTGGAGTTTGCATCTAGGAATTTGAGGAATTTCAGCACTAACGTTTTCAGAGACTATGCATTGAATCTCTCTGGTATCTTGCACCAATCATCAATCTGTAGCAAGGAAATCGATATGCAGGTAAGTTGCAAAATCTCCCACTATTTTAAAGCTATTGTGATTCTTAGGTTGCGTTTGGTATGGTTTTTAAAAATAGTTTTCTGTTTTTAAAAACATGAAAAACATAAAACACCCGAAGACGCGTTTGGAAGGGGCATTTTCTCTATTTGTTAAAAACAACAAATAATTGTTTTCTGTGTTTTTTTTTGTTTTTTGTTTTTTGTTTCTTCTTCTTTTCAGAAGAAAGTAAGAGACCGAGTAAATGACTACAAGTGAGTCATGACCGATATCACTATTTTTTAGACAAGTTTTTACATTTGATCTGATTTAATTGATTTTTTTTAGTTTTTAAAAATAGTTTTATTTGCCCAGCTTGTTGCTAGGCTACCAACTAAAAACTCTGTAATTCCTATTTAGTATTCAATAACATTTTAAAGTTACTCTAAAAATTTTTTTAAAAAAAAACAAGAAAAAATGGTACGTTTTTGAAACAATAAAAAACTATTTTTGAAATAACAGTTTTTAAAACACAAAATTGGTTAAAAAGACCAATATCAAAATTTCCTTGGTGAAAAGGACAGTCAGATTTAGATACTGTTTAAATGGACAAAAATTTAAAATTATGCAGGATGTAACCAGTTTCATCCTGTCCATTTTCAAATATTTTTTCTTATTTTTATTTTACACAGGATGCATCCAGTTTCATCCTTGCTATTTTTTAAGTTTAAGCCAGGATGAAACCAGTTTCATCCTTGCTATTTTTTTTTGTCCATTTTACCCATAAAATTTTTTACTCGTCCATTTAAACCGTGTTTTAAATTTTTTTGGACAAATGACCCATTTTCCGTTTTTAAAAATTGTACCAAATAGGCACTTAGCTTCCTAGTTAGATCTATATGTGATGAATCAATCGAAGAAAGGGAAAGAAAAAAAATTCGTTGACACTGCAAGGAACATCTTGCAATAAATTATTAGTATTCATATAAAATCAATATAGTACTATCTACTGTAGTATACTTTAAGATTTGGAAATTGCCTTATTTATTTTATTTTATTTTTTTTGATCGGTAATTTCCTTATAAAAGTTGTTGGTCCAAGCAGCGTTTGGAAAACGTTTTTTTGACACCATCATGGTCATGACTCGCAATTGACGGACATTAAAACTTGTAGGAAATATACCATATGGTCCTAGGAATAATATATTAGGATGAGTCTAGTCCAGTTGACCCAGACAGCTGTCTGTTTTCACAAATCATGATTAAGCTATCGGTTCACGAATCACGGCAGGGTTCAAATGGGCAGAAATCAATGACAAATAAACATATCAGTTTTTGTTGAACTGTACATACACCAAAACTGTTTTCTTAACTGTTTTCTGTTGTCTGGCTATATTTGTATGGACATTGCATCTAAATGATGAAAACTTTTTTATTTCTTAGGAATTGTTTCTAAGGATCTCTGGATTCTATATGTAAGGTTGGTTTCGGGGTGGAAATTGGCACTTTGGCTTATGAATTACCTGATAATCTTTTCGCCAAGGCTTTCGAATATGCAAGTAGTACTGTTACTTATAGATTTATGAACCCTTTATGGAGACTAAAGAAATTTTTTAATGTTGGGTCTGAAGCATTATTTGTTCAAAGTATCCAAGTCATTGATGAATTTACATACAATTTGATTCATAAAAGAAAAGCGGAACTACACGAAGCAGCTAAATCAAATGACAACAATGGTTGCAAGGTAAAGCATGATATTCTCTCGAGATTCATTGAGTTGAGTGGGAACTCAGAAAATAACTTAACAGACAAAAGCCTTAGAGATGTCATTATAAACTTTCTTTTAGCGGGACGTGACACAACGGCGTCCACATTATCTTGGTTTATATACATGATCACAGTAAATCCTAATATAGCAGAGAAGATCTACACAGAGCTAATAACATTCGAAGAAAATCAAGCCAGGGAAGTGGTTGCATATAATCCTAAGGAGGAACCAAAATCTCTCACCAAAAGAGTAACAGAATTTGCAAGTCTATTGGATTATGATTCACTTGGAAAATTATCCTACTTGCATGCAACAATTACTGAGACACTACGTTTGTACCCTGCAGTGCCACTGGTATGAAACTCTTCTAAAGCAATAATATTTTTAGGTTTTACTTATTTGTTGTTTTGGTAACATATGAGAATAGAATCAATTTTCTTTGTATACTTGTAGGATCCGAAAGGAGTCTTAGAGGATGATATTTTACCTGATGGAATCATTAAAGTGAAATCCGGAGAACTGGTGGCTTATGTTCCATATGCCATGGGTAGAATGGTGTACAATTGGGGACCTGATGCAACATCATTCAAACCTGCTAGATGGTTGAACAATGAAGGGTTATTTCAAAGTGTATCTCCATTCAAATTCGTGGCATTTCAGGTAGGAGTTCTGGGTTATACAAAACAGATAACAGTATGTGGAAATCTTAATAACAATGAAGTGTTAATTATACTGAAAGCTGCAACATGAATGTTTAAAAATGCAAGCTTGTGCTCATGCAGGCTGGACCAAGAACTTGCCTAGGAAAGGACTCCGCATATCTACAGATGAAGATGACACTTGCTATCTTATGTAGATTCTTCAATTTTCATTTGATTCCAGACCATCCTGTTAAGTACAAAATGATGACAACTCTAACTATGGAGCATGGGTTGAAGCTTATTGTTACTACCAGGAAATCTTGACATGTTTAGGCAAGAAATAGATCATACCTGGATCAATTTGTACTATAATAATTATTTTTGATTGGAACAAATTATACTCTGGACGATCTCTTCTTTTCAAGGGAAGGTCTTACAGTTATTTTGTCTAAGAGTCGTAAATTTGGTGCCTAATTAGGGTCCAAGTCGGGAATATGCAGTTGATGCACTAAGCGCGTAGACCACTGACCACAAAGTGAACTGTTACTTATCATTTACTGTATGAAAGCTGTACGTACTTCAAAATATGGCCGCTACATGGTTAACGTTTCATAAATACCACCATCTTCATGACCCTCACCCAAACCACCATGGATGAATCAAATTCAGTAAGACTTCGTTAAGAAAAGGTGGATGAAAGCTCTCAAGATAATAGACATAATAAAAAACCAATAGTTTCAGAACCAATAACAGTTAAAAAAAAAGAAAAAAAGGAAACAGTGAAGGAGGGATATGGAGGAACGCACAATTGGGGTATATGCAGAATAATTGGGGGATATGAATTAATATTCCCGTCTAAAATACTCTTTCAATCAATTAAAAACCTAAGTAAATGACTATGATGCCCTTCCATCTAAATAAAAACTTAAATCTAAAAACCAAAAACAAAAACCATATCCGCCCTTGGTTCTCCCCCCTCTGCCGGCTAGGTAAGGTTTTAGATTTTTTTTTTTTTGGCATCGTTCACTATCGTTCATCTTTATTACACTTTCATCGTTGATTAAATATTTTATTCAAAAAAAAAAATTGTCGATTAAACGAATCTATAAACATGCCTCCCCGAAAGAAACCCAATCCACAGTCAAATTCGAAAGCGTGACAAGTACAAAAACAAAGGTTAAATCAGATTGCTCTTGAAGAGGAATCAGACTATCTAACTCTCGTACAAATGTCTTCTGTGAGAAGGTTTGTGATTCTGAACTGTTTTATAAGTGTTTTTGTTGACTTATAGTAGTGGGTTTAGGTTAGAATCGCAAACCCTAACTAAAAAAATTCAGTTATAGTCAAATTTGGCATTGCATCCATGTTGAATACCTTGTCGGCATCTAAATGGCATTGAATTTAGTACCAATACCATGCCGACTGGGATGTTAAAGAACACCAAATACTGCGGTTGATGGTGGTTTTTAGACAAGGGGTAAAATCGTAAAACCCCATGACCTAGTGTTACCCGCAACACATTAACTAAGAGCATTTAACTCAGGTGTAAATAATTAATAGGGGTATTTTTTCAAAATACCAGATTAGAGTTTTCAACACAGAACCCTAATTACAAAACCAAGCCGCACACTGCGCACCATGGCAACAATGCCAAACCAAGCCGCATACTGCGCACCATGGCAACAATGCCAAACCAAGCCGCATACTGCGCACCATGGCAACAATGCTAAAACCAAGCCGCATCTTTCGCGCACCATGGCAACAATGCCAAACCAAGCCGCATACTGCGCACCCTGGCAACAATGCCAACCCAAGCCGCATACTGCGCACCATGGCAACAATGCCAAACCAAGCCGCACCCTGCGCACCATGGCAACAATGCCAAACCAAGCCGCACCCTACGCACCATGGCAACAATGCCAAATTTCCAAGCCGCTATGCCTTGGCCCACGCCAAATATAGCGCCCTAGGCTTGCAAGACTTGCAACTAGGTCAACATGGCCGCACGTGCCATTGGCACATGCCAACACGTATCGCAAGCCATACTTCCAAACCGCTATGCCTTTGGCCCACGCCAAATATAGCGCCCTAGGCTTACAAGACTTGCAACTAGGTAAACATGGCCGCACGTGCCATTGGCACATGCCAACACGTGTCGCAAGCCACATTTCCAAGCCGCTATGCCTTTGGCCCACGCCAAATATAGCGCCCTAGGCTTGCAAGACATGCAACTAGGTCAACATGGCCGCACGTGCCATTGGCACATGCCAACACGTGTCGCAAGCCATACTTCCAAAGCCGCTATGCCTTTGGCCCACGCCAAATATAGCGCTCTAGGCTTACAAGACTTGCAACTAGGTCAACGTGGCCGCACTTGCCATTGGCACATGCCAACACGTGTCGCAAGCCATATTTCCAAGCCGCTATGCCTTTGGCCCACGTCAAATATAGCGCCCTAGGTTTGCAAAACTTGCAACTAGGTCAACATGGCCGCACGTGCCATTGGCACATGCCAACACGTGTCGCAAGCCATATTTCCAAGCCACTATGCATTTGGACCACGCCAAATATAGCGCCCTAGGTTTGCAAGACTTGCAACTAGGTCAACATGGCCGCACGTGCCATTGGCACATGCCAAAACGTGTCGCGAGCCATACTTCCAAGCCGCTATGCCTTTGGCCCACGCCAAATATAGCGCCCTAGGCTTGCAAGACTTGCAACTAGGTCAACATGGCCGCACGTGCCATTGGCACATGTCAACACGTGTCGCAAGCCATATTTCCAAGCCGCTATGCCTTTGGCCCACGCCAAATATAGCGCCCTAGGCTTGCAAGACTTGCAACTAGGTCAACATGGCCGCACGTGCCATTGGCACATGCCAACACGTGTCGCAAGCCATATTTCCAAGCCGCTATGCCTTTGGCCCACGCCAAATATAGCGCCCTAGGCTTGCAAGACTTGCAACTAGGTCAACATGGCCGTATGTGCCATTGGCACATGCCAACATGTGTCGCAAGCCATATTTCCAAGCCGCTATGCCTTTGGCCCACGCCAAATATAGCGCCCTAGGCTTGCAAGACTTGCAACTAGGTCAACATGGCCGCACGTGCCATTGGCACATGCCAACACGTGTCGCAAGCCATACTTCCAAAGCCGCTATGCCTTTGGCCCACGCCAAATATAGCGCCCTAGGCTTGCAAGACTTGCAACTAGGTCAACGTGGCCGCACTTGCCATTGGCACATGCCAACACGTGTCGCAAGCCATATTTCCAAGCCGCTATGCCTTTGGCCCACGTCAAATATAGCGGCCCTAGGTTTGCAAAACTTGCAACTAGGTCAACATGGCCGCACGTGCCATTGGCACATGCCAACACGTGTCGCAAGCCATATTTCCAAGCCGCTATGCCTTTGGACCACGCCAAATATAGCGCCCTAGGTTTGCAAGACTTGCAACTAGGTCCACATGGCCGAACGTGCCATTGGCACATGCCAAAACGTGTCGCGAGCCATACTTCCAAGCCACTATGCCTTTGGCCCACGCCAAATATAGCGCCCTAGGCTTGCAAGACTTGCAACTAGGTCAACATGGCCGCACGTGCCATTGGCACATGCCAACACATGTCGCAAGCCGTACTTCCAAACCGCTATGCCTTTGGCCCACGCCAAATATAGCGCCCTAGGCTTGCAAGACTTGCAACTAGGTCAACATGGCCGCACGTGCCATTGGCACATGCCAACACGTGTCGCAAGCCACATTTCCAAGACGCTATGCCTTTGGCCCACGCCAAATATAGCGCCCTAGGCTTGCAAGACTTGCAACTAGGTCAACATGGCCGCACGTGCCATTGGCACATGCCAACACGTGTCGCAAGCCATACTTCCAAAGCCGCTATGCCTTTGGCCCACGCCAAATATAGCGCCCTAGGCTAGCAAGACTTGCAACTAGGTCAACGTGGCCGCACTTGCCATTGGCACATGCCAACACGTGTCGCAAGCCATATTTCCAAGCAGCTATGCCTTTGGCCCACGTCAAATATAGCGCCCTAGGTTTGCAAAACTTGCAACTAGGTCAACATGGCCGCACGTGCCATTGGCACATGCCAACACGTGTCGCAAGCCATATTTCCAAGCCGCTATGCCTTTGGACCACGCCAAATATAGCGCCCTAGGTTTGCAAGACTTGCAACTAGGTCAACATGGCCGCACGTGCCATTGGCACATGCCAAAACGTATCGCGATCCATACTTCCAAGCCGCTATGCCTTTGGCCCACGCCAAATATAGCGCCCTAGGCTTGCAAGACTTGCAACTAGGTCAACATGGCCGCACGTGCCATTGGCACATGTCAACACGTGTCGCAAGCCATATTTCCAAGCCACTATGCCTTCGGCCCACGCCAAATATAGCGCCCTAGGTTTGCAAGACTTGCAACTAGGTCAACATGGCCGCACGTGCCATTGGCACATGACAACACGTGTCGCAAGCCATATTTCCAAGCCGCTATGCCTTTGGCCCACGCCAAATATAGCGCCCTAGGCTTGCAAGACTTGCAACTAGGTCAACATGGCCGTATGTGCCATTGGCACATGCCAACACGTATCGCAAGCCATATTTCCAAGCCGCTATGCCTTTGGCCCACGCCAAATATAGTGCCCTAGGCTTGCAAGACTTGCAACTAGGTCAACATGGCCGCACGTGCCATTGGCACATGCCAACACGTGTCGCAAGCCATATTTCCAAGCCGCTATGCCTTTGGCCCACGCCAAATATAGCGCCCTAGGCTTGCAAGACTTGCAACTAGGTCAACATGGCCGCACATGCCATTGGCACATGCCAAACACACACGCTGGTAGCCTAACTTGCTAACCGTGCAACCTACCACCAAGGCATTCCGCACATGCCATTGGCACATGCCAAACACACACGCTGGTAGCCTAACTTGCAAACCGTGCACCCTACCACCAAGGCATTCCGCACATGCCATTGGCACATGCCAAACACACACTTATTTGGTAGCCTAACTTGCAAACCGTGCAACCTACCACCAAGGCATTCCGCACATGCCATTGGCACATGCCAAACCCACACGACGGTAACCTAACTTGCAAACCGTGCAACCTACCACCAAGGCATTCCGCACATGCCATTGGCACATGCCACACGCGCCACTAGCAGCGCCACTTGCACTCAAGATGCAACCAACACTCGACACATCAACACAAACCGGGGATGCTTCTTTAGGGTTTTGGTTTGGCGGTCACAGCATGCAGCGTACACTACGCTCACATTAAGAAGGCGTGAAAAGGAATAAGGCGGTCAAATAAAAGAGGAAATAATGGTGAAAAACGTTTTCACCCATTAAACCATGCGGTTACCACCTCCTCCCATTATTTCACCCTTTACTCTCTTCCTTCATGAGGCCAGGGTACGTTTCAATCTCGACTTGTATAAATAGGTCTTACCTATTTCCACCAGACAACAAGTCTCGGTCGGAGAAAATACTACACTTTCGGAAAGGCAACTTTGCAAGCTCTCCCAAAAGCTTCCACCTCTTGCAAGCTTCCTAAGCTTTCACTTTCTCGATACAAGTCGAGATACTACTCTCCTCAACACCTTTCTTTGCTTCCCTCCCAAATCAACCCTTCTCCTCCACTTTTGACCGAAGCAAGTCCGGAACGGCCATTTCTTGGTTTAGGCCGGACTTGTACTGATTGATCTCTCGAATCTATAAAGTGCTCACGTGCAAAGACATTTGTTTAGGGTTTGAACCAGAGTTTTCACTCACCTACCGAATTTACCGAAATCGGCGAGAATCGATTTTTACCCATAAACAATTGGCGACCACAAGCGGGAGGATTGATCTATCGGCTACAATATCGATTGTCGATCTCGTTCTTCGACCCGGATGTCAAGATGGTAGGGAAGGCGAATCAATCCGACTCAACTACTCATGACCCGGTTTAGCATTAGTTGTAGAAACTACGCAAGAAAACGGGGACTTCTTTCAAGATGATATTACTCAATCGAAGATGCTACCAGCGATTGGGGACTTCTTTGGCGATGCTACCAAAGAAACCGCCATCAAAACCGCCTTTACATAGAGAGGGGCGTGTTCGCAAAACCTATGAAGTGAGTAAATTCTGACTGGGCAAGATATACAATTTATTTTTAGGTTCTTAGTAAAACCGTCATACTACTGAGTCTTGTGCCTATTGCTAGCACACACTTTCATAAAAGCAATATTCTTTTCCCAAAACATAATCGAGTCATATTATCAAAACCATTCATCTCAGAAATGATCCAATACCCTAAAAAGCTACCAGCTGTCTATCAAAGATCAAGTTTTGAACCAGACATCCAATATGTCTTTCAAAAAAAAAAAAAACCTAAATGAAAGTTTAACAGAGAAACGTTCAAGGAAAATCGTCCAACAGAAGTCCGCTCTTCTTGGAGAAAGTCAACTTTGCGTCTTCAAGAGCCACTCTCTTCATAGTCAACATCTTGGAAAGCTTTTCGAGTTCCATCTCTTGACGGGCAATCTCCTCGGCGGAAAGGTTTTCGATTGCTGCATCTTTCAACCTTTGGATCTCAGCAAGGCCTTCGACAAACCACGAAGTGTTGAACTCCTTTTCTACGCACACGTCGCGATGGTGCTCCCAGTCGGCAATAACGTCTTGTAAACGGTGTGACCAGTCACCTCACGCATATCCCCGATGGAAGATAAAGCCTCTTCCACACGCTTAACCAGCGCAAATCGACTAGTGACTTTCTTGGTTGTAGCCATATGTCCGTGCTTCTCCCAGATTCTGGTGTATAACGCCTCATGCTTAGCCGGCACGCTAAAGCCGCCAACCAACGACATGACTGGATAAGGAACCAAGTACGGGGATCAAAATGGCGCTGCAAGTGGCCTCACGACTCGCAAAGGGTCTTCTTCCATGTCTACGGCAACAACCATCAGAGAATCATCCACCGTTTGAACCATGTCCGTGCCGGAATTGGCTAACTCCCATCTCCAAGTCACCGGCGGTGGTCACCAAAGGCAAGTTTTCGTGGTGACTCCACCCAGAATCGTCCTCCGAACCGGATTCCTCCGCAAACTTGAGTTAGACATTTTTCAAAAGAAGAAACAGAAGAAGAAGAAAAAAAAAAAGAAGCGCGAAACTCACCGAACCACTTCGAAGAAGAACCAGTCTTTGCTAGAGGAATCACTCTCGCTTGTTGAACTTTCTTCTTTCTCTGACTCATCACCGCTATGAGTAGGCTCAGTGCCGCCGGAATTCCTTGAAGAAAGCGCCGTCTCTCCGGCAACGTGCAAGGGCAGCGAAAGCATTAACACTACCGAAGCCACCGAAGGAAACAAGACACATGTTCTCACCAAATTCACGTGTTTTGAGACAAACCAATGAAGAGGCGACACATACCCGGTTATTGGAAGAATCGAAAGACACAAGAGCCGTGGGAGGATCTTGTGAAACCGTTCGGAACCCGTCAGCACGATTCTTCGTTCTCCGTTCTTTGGCCTGGGGACTTTCCGAATTACTAGGCAACTTTCGCTTGGGATCTCTCAACATTGGATACTTCTTCAAAACTTCTGGTGAAGGTTTGCAACGAACCTTTTCCACTACGTTATTCACAAAATCTCGGATCATAATAAACTCGTCGCACCAAAACTCATTATAGCCGAAGGTCGCCGGGTTACTCTTCCCATTTGAAAGAAGGGAAGACAGATACCCGACTCAAGGGCACCGGCGTCAAGGGAGACACGCAACGAATCCTTAGGGATCACTGGAAAGTAGGTAAACAAGAGGCACCCCTTGATCGAAACCCATGTGACGAGCGGCACGGTCAATATTATAAGCAGCTATACGGAAAGATCCCACGAAGAAAGACGGTATATAACAGGCGAGCAGCTACAATGAACAGGTTTTCACCAACACTCAAATCGTCATCAGAAGACAAAGAAGTGAGCGGAGCAAAAGCAAAGGTGTCCATTTGAGTCACTGACTTATGGATCGGCCCCCATGGACGAAAATTGATTTCATGCAACTTATCAAGAAAACTAACCAAGCTCACGCCAACTCTTGGACGCCTGTTCACCCATCGAAGAATTCGAGAGCCCCCAACTCACGGGAAGCGAAGGCAGCGGTTTGAGCATACTTCTCGAAGTGCTCCCATAGCCGAGACTTGCGAAAAGCAACGTGCACATATGAATCCACTTTCATGAAATCATTGAAACTTGCATGTTCGCAACTAGGTGATCCGGATGCACATACTGGGAACCAAGGAACATCTTGCCAATGGGAAGAACTTCACCCTTTGCCAACTTCACAACAATCTCTAATGAAAGGTCTTATTCCTTTCTTGCCGTAACTGTCATCAAAAATGTCTCTCGGATAAACTGAGAGAGCCAAAATGTTTGCGGCATGAAGATCACCGCTTTCTCATTTCAGGCTCCAACTCTTCCGGAAACCATTGAGATATCCACCAACCGTAAGGGCACCTTTCATCCTCTTTCCGGGCAGAATCCTTCGACTTCGCAATGGAGTCTTTTCGAGCAAAATCCCCCAACTTAGGTGATCCAGATGCACATACAGGGAACCAAGGAACAGCTTGCCAATGGGAAGAACTTCACCCTTTGCCAACTTCACAACAATCTCCTATGACTCGGTCTTATTCCTTTCTTGCCGTAACCGTCATCAAAAATGTCTCTGGATAACCAGAGAGCCAAAAATCTTTGCGGCATGAAGATCATCGTTTCTGCACATTCGGGCTCCAACTCTTAGGAAACCATTGAGATATCCACCAACCGTAAGGGCACCTTTCATCCTCTTTCCGGCAGAATCCTTCGACTTCGCAATGGAGTCTTTTCGAGCAAAATCCCCAACTTAGCGGCCAGTGTCATCCCGCATCTCCACCTCACTTTCGGATAATTGGATTCTAAGATTCCCGATTCTGGGAAGATTCAACAAGAGAGCCACACTCTCCAAGGAGAAAGTTATCTCACCCCATCTACATATGATTGTATGGGTGTCCGAACACCATCTGGAGATGAAAGCAACCAAGCCTCGGGATGTCCTTCCTAACTGAGATTCCATCAAGTCTTGTGACATCAATGACTCCGCGCTCGAGTCAAGTTGGTATTTATACGCTCCTCGCTCACCATGAACTCAACCCATCCGTCAAAAGAACGCAATGGACTTTGGCACATCCCCGAAGTCAATGTTGGAAGAGGAATATACCCCTTTATGAAGACAGAACCGAATGGTGCTCTCGGGCGAACCAAACGTGTCTTCTGTCATCCTCACCACCGGTTAGCAAAATTGGCACGAAACACGGGTGATTCTTCCGAGCAGGGGCGAGGGCTCTAGTGAAGAATTCATCATCTGTGTTCGGTTTGGAATTATGAGCATCCTTCGACGAAGTGAAATGTGGTTCAGGTAACATCTTATCGAATTCCTTCATAACAATTTGGTAATAAGATATCTGCACAAAATAAACGGAGAAAGACGAAGTTATCTCCCTGACACATAATCGTACCCAAAAAAAAAAAAAAAAAAAGAGAGAGAGAAGAGTACTCGAAGACATACCTGGAAGCTGGTTTCTCTTTGCCGCTAGTATGAAAAGACGAAAGAATAAAGCGCAGGATGGGGAGAAAGGGGC
Source organism: Papaver armeniacum (assembly GCA_023531295.1). NCBI lineage: Eukaryota > Viridiplantae > Streptophyta > Magnoliopsida > Ranunculales > Papaveraceae > Papaver > Papaver armeniacum. The sequence continues at coordinate 49,096 of JAJJWW010012463.1, forward strand.
TTTATATATATATATATATATATATATATATACATATATAGGCGTGAAAGACTTTGAAATAGGGAAGGATTTCCCTTTTCACCAAAATCACGCGTGTAAGAAACGGGCCCACAAAGGGTGCGACTTCCCAATGCCGCCCAAGTCACGCATGCAAGCACGGTTTCCAAGTTGCACCGGCCCCACCAATTGCGCCGACCTCCCAATGGCTGCCCAAGTCACGCCTGCAAGCACGCAAGACTTCTACACATTGCGCCGGTCCCGCCAGCTAGCACACTCAGCTTACCAACTCATGCCAACTTCCCAACGTCGCCCAAGCTGCACCGGCCCCACCAATTGCGCCAACTGCAGCACGCACGGCTTCTACACTTTGCGCCGGTCCCACCAGCTAGCCCACTCGGTTCCCAACTCACGCCAACTTCCCAACGTCGCCTGCCGCTGCATCGGGCCCACCAATTGTGCCACCTCCCGATTTGTGCAAAACTACTAGAGGCAAGGATTCCAAATCCTATTTATAAAAGGTCGACAAGCCTCCTTCAATTTTCTTTACGGTTTCTTTGTTAATAGTTTGTCACCATCTTATGCTTACCTCGCAACAAAGCCCCTGCTCCGAGCTAAGCGGGGGACTTAATGTTGATGGTGGTTTTTAGACAAGGGGTAAAATCGTAAAACCCCATGACCTAGTGTTACCGCAACACATTAAATAAGAGCATTTAACTCGGTGTAAATAATTAATAGGGGTATTTTTTTCAAAATATGCATTAGGTTTTCAAACACGTAACCCTAATTCCAAAACCAAGCCGCACATGCGCACCATGGCAACAATGCCAAACCAAGCCGCACATTTGCGCACCATGGCAACAATGCCAAACCAAGCCGCATATCGCGCACCATGGCAAAGCAATGCCAAACCAAACCGCACATCTGCGCACCATGGCACCAATGCCAAACCAAGCGCATCTTCGCGCACCATGGCAACAATGCGAAACCAAGCCGCATCTGCGCACCATGGCAACAATGCCAAACCAAGCCGCACCCTCGCGCACCATGGCAACAATGCCAAACCAAGCCGCACCACGCGCACCATGGCTACAATGCCAAATTTCCAAGTCGCTATGCCTTTGGCCCACGCCAAATATAGCGCCCTAGGCTTGCAAGACTTGCAACTAGGTCAACATGGCCACACGTGCCATTGGCACATGCCAACACTTGTCGCAAGCCATACTTCCAAGCCGCTATGCCTTTGGCCCACGCCAAATATAGCGCCCTAGGCTTGCAAGACTTGCAACTAGGTCAACATGGCCGCACGTGCCATTGGCACATGCCAACACGTGTCGCAAGCCACATTTCCAAGCCGCTATGCCTTTGGCCCACGCCAAATATAGCGCCCTAGGCTTGCAAGACTTGCAACTAGGTCAACATGGCCACGTGCCATTGGCACATGCCAACACGTGTCGCAAGCCATACTTCCAAAGCCGCTATGCCTTTGGCCCACGCCAAATATAGCGCCCTAGGCTTGCAAGACTTGCAACTAGGTCAACGTGGCCGCACGTGCCATTGGCACATGCCAACACGTGTCGCAAGCCATATTTCCAAGCCGCTATGCCTTTGGCCCACGCCAAATATAGCGCCCTAAGTTTGCAAAACTTACAACTAGGTCAACATGGCCGCACGTGCCATTGGCACATGCCAACACGTGTCGCAAGCCATATTTCCAAGCCGCTATGCCTTTGGCCCACGCCAAATATAGCGCCCTAGGTTTGCAAGACTTGCAACTAGGTCAACATGGCCGCACGTGCCATTGGCACATGCCTAAACGTGTCGCGAGCCATACTTCCAAGCCGCTATGCCTTTGGCCCACGCCAAATATAGCGCCCTAGGCTTGAAAGACTTGCAACTAGGTCAACATGGCCGCACGTGCCATTGGCACATGTCAACACGTGTCGCAAGCCATATTTCCAAGCCGCTATGCCTTTGGCCCACGCCAAATATAGCGCCCTAGGTTTGCAAGACTTGCAACTAGGTCAACATGGCCGTATGTGCCATTGGCACATGCCAACACGTATCGCAAACCATATTTCCAAGCCGCTATGCCTTTGGCCCACGCCAAATATAGCGCCCTAGGCTTGCAAGACTTGCAACTAGGTCAACATGGCCGCACGTGCCATTGGCACATGCTAACACGTGTCGCAAGCCATATTTCCAAGCCGCTATGCCTTTGGCCCACGCCAAATATAGCGCCCTAGGCTTGCAAGACTTGCAACTAGGTCAACATGGCCGCACATGCCATTGGCACATACTAAACACACACGCTGGTAGCCTAACTTGTAAACCGTGCAATCTACCACCAAGGCATTCCGCACATGCCAAACACACACGCTGGTAGCCTAACTTGCAAACCGTGCACCCTACCACCAAGGCATTCCGCACATGCCATTGGCACATGCCAAACACACACGCTGGTAGCCTAACTTTCAAACCGTGCAACCTACCACCAAGGCATTCCGCACATGCCATTGGCACATGCCAAACCCACACGCTGGTAACCTAACTTGCAAACCGTGCAACCTACCACCAAGGCATTCCGCACATGCCGCACGCGCCACTAGCAGCGCCACTTGCACTCAAGATGCAACCAACACACGTGACATCAACACAAACTGGGGGATGCTTCTTTAGGGTTTTGGTTTGGCGGTCACAGCATGCATCGTACACTACGCTCATATTAAGAAAGCGTGAAAAGGAATAAGGCGGTCAAATAAAAGAGGAAATAATGGTGAAAAACGTTTTCACCCATTAAACCATGCGGTTACCACCTCCTCCCATTATTTCACCCTTTACTCTCTTCCTTTCATGAGGCCAGGGTACGTTTCAATCTCGACTTGTATAAATAGGTCTTACCTATTTCCACTGACAACAAGTCTCGGTCGGGAGAAAAATATTACACTCTCGGTAAAGGCAACTTTGCAAGCTCTCCCAAAAGCTTCCACCTCTTGCAAGCTTCCTAAGCTTTCACTTTACGATACAAGTCGAGATACTACTCTCCTCAACACCTTTCTTTGCTTCCTCCCCAAATCAACCCTTCTCCTCCACTTTGTGACCGAAGCAAGTCCTGGAACGGCCATTTCTTGGTTTAGGCCGGACTTGTACAGATTGATCTCTCGAATCTATAAAGTGATCACGTGCAGCACATTTGTTTAGGGTTTGAACCAGTTTCTCACTCACCTACCGAATTTACCGAAATCGGTAGAAACGATTTTTACCCATAAACAACTGCATATTCATTGTCGGCATTAGTTATAGGTTGAATACCATGATGGCTTTGTTTTTTGGTATTATTTATAATTCTAGCACCTATATCGGCATCGGTCACTTAGTGTACAGAAAAGAACTAGAAAACTCTTTAGAAATGTTCAGCCTGTCGGCGTTCTCGACGTTTCTAATTCAATGCCGCCTGCTATGTCGGCATTGATTTGAAGTTTAGTTTATGTCATCATATATTTTATAGAGTATAGAAAACTCTGTAAGTTTTTAATGATAGTTGGTGTGGTTTTTTTTTCTATTTCAATGTCGGCTTGTTTTCTCGGCATGCTCAACATTTTCATAAAAAATAACGGCATTAGTTCTTCAATACCGATATTGAGGAGATCCATGTCGGCTGCAGCTATGAGTGTTGTTTGTTGTTAATTATTTGTATGACTTCTGATGTAGGTCTAAAGCCAAGGAAATTAAGAAAGGAAAGAGTAAAGATGTTGGCGCTAAGAAAAAAAAGAAGCACGATCTTGGCACTCCTGTGTCTATACCTCCCCGAGGGAAGCAATTAGGTTGCAATAAGCGTTTGGGGGAAGGATCTAAAAGAGATAAATATTGGGATCGTAGGGACCGTAGTAAACTACAAATCCGTGAACCTACTGGAGAATCAGATGATAAGGACGATGATGAGGTTGAACCAAGTGAACAAGCAAGACAAGGTGAGATTCAGAGCAAGAGGCTGAACTTAGTCAACAACCACAAAAAGGTAAAAGATCGGGACAAGGTGAAGTTCAAGGTGAGCAACCGATAAAGGACAAGAACAAAAGAAAAGAGTAGTCAAAGAAAAAGGTTCTTGCCTTCCTCATCCTAATGACATGATACCTTCCCGTGATTATGGAAAACTTTAGCGTCAACCGCGCGATCCTCCACGCCTATTTGGCTACAAGGACACATGGGCTCACCAAATATAGTCGGTGAACACCAAAGCATGTATGAGCCAATTGTGCAATTAACGGACGCGCAATGAATATTTAAAGGGGATTACCGTCTGTCCCACTTTTAACTAGTTAAAGCATGATCAGGGTTTTTATTCTATTACTTCTTATAGGTTTACTAGTTAAAGCATGATTAGGGTTTTTATTCTATTACTATCTCTAATCTTTACAAGGAATCTACCTCTTTAAACTCGAGCTTTGTTGCTGGTAATATTTCTACAACCCATTATCGAATGAATATTAAATTTATGTTAGATTTTTTGTTTGATCTCATGGAATCAGATGTTAGATCTTATAGGTTTACTAGTTAAAGCATGATTAGGGTTTTTATTCGATTGTATCAAAGAACAAGTTAATGACAATCACGGGTTGTACGATGAGATGTGATTTCATTTTGTTACAACAATAATGTTTTAGGCTTAAGTTACATGCATGAACTATTATAAGATTTAGGTAAGGATCTTTCTTTCATGTTACTTAGTTAGGATTTACTAGTTAGTTAGGTTTTACAAAATAAATAAAAAACTTACCGATGCTAATTGTTTTCTACGGTTTTTGTTATTGTTTGGCCTGGATTTTGATTGAGAGTTAATAACTATACTTTGATCGACGATGTTGTGTCAATCATATATATATATACAAGGCTTCTCAAGATTTAATCATGTGAGTCTCTGTTACTTGGCGAGTCTGTAACATTTGCATTTTATGTTGCAACTTTTAATAATACCATGTTTTTTTTGCCACTTTTAATAATACCATGTTGCTGGTTGGCTAATTTGACTATCATCTTCAAGCTAAAAATGGATAATCATTATGTGGTGCTTTAGTGCTCTTGGCTTTGTAACAAAAAGTTATATAAGACCGTTTAACCGGTACCTTTCGCTTTGTGGATAACACAATAATCATGAGGAGATTTTGTGTGTTGTAATGATGTTTTAGCCTCAAGTTACATGCATCAATGAGTTCATGTTTGTTTTATTTTCATATAATAGAAAATAGGTGTAACAAATGTTGCCTATCCTGTTAGGTTTAGCTAATATTTTCAAAAATAATCTCAAATTCCTAACTGAGATGCACGTACCTACACAGCTTTAGTCATGGGAGAAGATGATGATTACAACGTGTCCCCAGAGGATGACCAATGGAGGGAACCAGATGATGAGGGGGATTCTGATGAAGAAACGATAGAGTTAGATGAGATTCATGATGAAGTAAAAAAATGAACTTTAGTCACGGTATTATACCGTGTCCATATCTCTATGGTCACGGTAACTCATTTTTGACAAACCGTGACTAAAGCCTGCGAGGCCAAAAGTCCAGTATTTGGTCACGTCACTCCGTGGCTAATTGTCAAATATACCGTGACCAAAACTCCAATAGTCACGGATTTTTATTGTAAACCGTGACAAGTTGGCTCTTTAGTCACGGGATGCTGAAATACAATGTGACCAAAGTTGATCAATGGACACGAATTCCTTATTAGACCGTGACCAATATGCAAATACACTGTCCAAACTACCTAAGATACTTGGATGCATATGCACATCTTTATGCCTTCGAAAAAAGAAAATGGCGAAATAGTGAAATAATCTTAATTAGAATTCTTAACATGGCATTCAATCTGACAATATTTTACAAAATCAACACAGTTTACATTTATCTTGATATATGGATTCTACTAGATTTGATAATAATGACATATCAATATAATCAGCAAGTATCAAAACATGTAAACACATTCTCATAGAAGAGTTTCGGAAGGACAACCACACTTCTTTTGCATGCCTAATCTGGGTCTTGTTTACTGAAGATGCCTGTGAACGCTCACATTGCAAGAGCTCTCTTCCATACTCTGCCTCTAGGATGTCGCTTGGCTGCAAAACATAAAAGTAAAACAAAGTTTATTTGTAAAGATACAACACAAGATCTTACCTAATTCACATTGCGTTAGTGCCAGAGACATCCGAACACCATAGATATAAAATAGGCAAGGAAATGACAGAAAAATATCTGTAATTTAAATTGCAAATCAAACAATTTATACAGAACGTGCAAGGTTTAAATCTCAAGTCACAAAGTAAGACTTGGAAAGTATTTCTGGAGCTTTATGTTCCTCCATTATTACAAGTGCCATGACTTCCCATCTACAAAATGAAGTCAGGTGATTAACCTTGTGAGATGACGGAAAAGCATTTGAAAATCAACATAGAAAAATGGAAATACAGAGACCAGATTGCCTGTCAACTGTAAAGGTTTACAAAACTAAACTAAACCTATGAACATAATCTCTTAATGTACACAAAAACAAGAAGAAAACTTTCTTTAAAAAGAAAACTCTTAATTTTTCATATCTTTGTTGTCAATAGGCAGTGGAGTTTTGTTTTTCTGGTTCGCTGTAACTTCCAAGGTTCTAGTAAGGATTTACCTAGTTTGGGCCTCACTTCCAATTCCCAGTTCCAAGTGCTTGTTACATATTTGATAACAGGATTATTGATAATTAGAAGCTTGATCATTTCCTGAAACTCCTGAAGTCCAAAACCAAGTAATAAAGGATGAAATAGAGAAAGACAAACAGACAATAAAAGGTACCCTGAGAGTATAGTTTGTTTTGACTGAAGGTCGTTAAAATCAGGACAGGAAGATATAGTATCACGGGGCAACTGCTTTATCAGTTTAACAAGCAGACTAATATCTTCATTTCTAGCTTCACAAGCAGGGTAACATCTCATTTTTTTGGCTCCAACTGGGAATCTGTCATTTGATATACTACATTACAAAATACATATTAGTAAGCCTCAACAATGGGATACTACTCTAATCTCAGAAAACTCGTCATACTTATATTATCAAGGCTTCATGTTCGCTTGATTTAGTGACATAACCAGCTAGTGGAGCTGCAAAAGAGATAATACCGAATAATAATTAACTTTCTGTTTCAATAAGAAGTTACAAAATTAGTTCATGAACGTTTGCAGTTCAACCTAAAACATACTCAACATGTAGAAGGAATTTACAGTCTATAAAACTTGCATCAATTTCCCTAGATTTGGTAGTATGCGTACAAGTTTTCAGATAATTCAGATTCACAGATTGTATATGATAGGTGGATGAGAGACATGCAGTACAAAAGTAATCACACGACTTAAAAATTAGTCGAGGAAATTGAATATCTCAGTTGAGGAAACAAAAGGTTACTGACAGTTGAACCGCATAAAACCAGAGCTCTAAAATCTCATATGGAAATACCTTAGTAGGTATAATATACAGGTACTGCAGCAAATTAAATCAAAGTCACATTAGTTTAAGGATATGAATACACTGAATCAAGCACAAAGGAAGAATGCGAGTAAGCTCTGGAAAGGGAGTTTGATTTCAATACAGCATTATAAGCGCAAGAATCTGATTTGATCTGCATTAGTTGCTCTTATGATCTTTGGGTTCACGGTCAAAGCAACATAGAAAACCAATTCATTTTTAAAATAGGTATCAACACAAAATAATATGTTGAGGAACAAATTAACTTACCTTTCACATAAACAGAAAATGCATGGATCTCCCACAATCGAGCAATGCTTATCTTAGGGTATCTATTTTCATATTCAAACAAAATCGAAATTGGAAAAATAAAGCTCCATGATTTCAAATAAGAAAACCCAAATATACAAAGATTTCACTAATTCAACAGGCAAATTATTGCATCTATTAACCAAAATCGAGTCCAAAAATTAACGACTACACAATCTTACCAGAAAACCCAAGCTTAATGGAACATCAGTGATAGATTACTGTGTACTCCTCTAATCTGAACTATGTAATTCTGATCCAGATAGACAGAAACATTGACTAACTGATTCGAAACTTCCGATAGATTCACACATAGGAACATGAAATCAGATCGAACAGTCAAGATAAAATAAGGTTTTTACTTGGTATTGAATGACAGAGAGACGAAGAAATAGAGAGGACTGATTATCCTAAAACGTAAGAAAGTGGGCGGAGCTGCGGAGTTGTAGTAGATCGTGGGAGACTGGGAGTGCAGAAGTTAGGTTAAGAACCAAAACAGTTCTCTTACTTTTAATCGTGTTTAGAAACTGTGAATTGATTTACACGATGTAAATTAGACACGCGTCGAATGTAACCGTATCCAAAGATATGTGAAATGGTCCCGGAAACTCATTTACCAGGGACAAAGGAAGCTTTAGTCCCGTTAAAAGGTAGGACCGTGACGAGGTCGATCGTGACCAAAGACCATAATTGTACTAGTGATATGGTACAATCAGATGATGATGATGGTGAAGATTTTGGTAGATTTGAAGAATTAACAGGTAATGTTCGAAATCTTGTACTTACTTGTTTTTACTTAAACATCACATGGTTTTATATGTTGCCTTCGTTATTTCCAAAGTCAGACGATTCTGAAAATGATGATCTCGAAGTGGTAGAAGAAAAAGAATTAGAAAAAGGTCCAGAAGCAGAAAAGCAGCCACAACAAGATGACTCTACAGAAGAGAACAAAAAATAGATGGGAATGACAAGAATGTTGAAGCTGCATAAACACTTCTCGAAATATAATGCCGAAAAATGGGATATGGAATTTGACAAAATGTTCCGGCCTATTGGTGACCATAGAATTGAATTCAGTAGTTACCTAGGCTATATGGCCCGTGATATGGTTGGCATAAAATAGCTATGTTGGAAGGAAGTCCCTTCAACAACAAAAGAAAATATTTGGGAGAAAATTCTGGTATGCATGTGCGATTATCAATTCGTCGTTTTTGTTGTCTAACTGTGAGTCTGTGATTAACATACATTAGATGTTATTGCAGCTTCATTTTGAGGTGCCCCATGAATTGAAGCGAGTGGTCATGAAGCGTCTACATGTTCAGCTGCAGGACTTCAGAAGGAAATTGTACAACAATCATGTAAAACCCTTCCTGGAAAGACCGGACAAAATAAGAACTTTCCCCAAAAAGTACAAAATGGTAATGGACCAAGAAAACTGGGACAATTACCTTAATCATGTAATAAAATCTCCTAAATTTAAGGTATGGAATACACATTGCTTTTTCTAATTCGTGTTTCGTTCTTATTGTCTATCCTAGCATACTAATGAAATTATTTTTATTTCCTCTGAAAGAAAAATTCGGAGAGGGCAAAAGAGGCAATATCACAATCCAATTTCCCACATTGGACGGGACGAGGAGGATACTCGGGATTAAAACAAAAATTAGTAAGTCTGTTGTCTTATTTATTATACACTGCACAGTAAAACCAGCCATATCAGATACTTATGTTTTGTATGTCGTGTTGCGTGTCTCATATATGCAGAAACTTATAACGGTATACGGATGTGTCCTCTTACACCAATCTGTAATTTTGTCACATTAGATGCTTTGGAATTGGTTTTCTGTTTTACACAGCTAAAGTTGGTTTGATGTAAATCCTTACTTGTTTCTGGTAACTACTAGGTCCAAAGGGAAGATGTTGCCAAAGAAGATTTTGAAGACCGATGCTTCATGTGGACAAAAGCACGCGAAAACAAAGATGGAATTGTACCAAACAATTTTGTCAGGGAGAAGACATCTGAAGTTGTGAGAACACAGAAACCTTACAGTCCTCATGTTTTTAACCAAAGTAAGTGTGCAAGGTTTAAATAAGAATTTAACACATTATTTGAACAGGAAGAGAAGCGAAAGATGATTCGAGATACTATTTTGGTAATGATGATCATCATGGTACTGAATTTGGTTCAAATTTAAGTTATCACTTTGGACTTTCCTGTTATCTAGAGAATGAATGTATGGATTGTTTTCAAAATTGATTCTTAAATCATGGTGAAGTTTTGTATGCAGATGGGTTTTAGCAATGTTGGATGAGTGAACTTTGTGAGTGAGTTTGGATTTGAACATTGTGAAACGGCTATGTTTTTTTTTTTTTTTTACAACTCGAAAAGACAATCATCCGGTAAGAAATTGGTCGGAAGTCTAGCAACAAGCTATGCTCCAACACCTTTTTGAACAACTACCCCTATCCTATGAAAAAGGAATTCTCCGATGCGAACATTAGCATCATGGATAGCCATATAATTACGCAAGCGCTTCAGAAAGTCTATGAAATCATCACCCAATTCCCCTAAGAAGGTAAAGGCAAGTGTCCCAAAACCAAAGCCATGAGACGTGCATATTTCTAAATTTTTAGCCTTCTTGCGAGTAACAAAATTCTTAATGGCGAGACCGGAAGCAAAGGTACGAACTCCACCACCGGTGAAAGATGAAACACCAGTCACATCTAAACACACATCACGACCATTATCCCAATTGAGAACAAGTATGTCATCTAGTCTCAAAGCAGTGCCATTATTCGCAAGAAGTCCCAAATCAACCTCCTTCCTAGCTGGCAAACCCGCACGGTAACACATGTCTGCAATAGTGTCTCGCACCAAATCATGTCTAAATTTAATCCCAACTTCATTCGCACAATGCAAGGCATGATCACCAAAGATGTCCATATCTCTTTTGCAGAATGGGAAAGAACCATTCTCCTCGAAAATAGGAATCCCAAATCAGGATCGGAGAATTGCACATTTGCACTGAATTTCCTAGCGACAATAGTTTGGTTAAGGCCCACAATAGGAATTTCCGTCAAAAAGTCCCAGGCATGTTTTGTTTGATTGGATTGTTATAAAACAGAATCACGCTCCGACATAACATAACTGGTGGGTATGTTTTCCTTCACAGCATCAAATTAAATATTTTCCAAGGAGTTCATGGAATGGGTGGCGAAATTACTTGAGCAAAGAGGAGAAACGGAAACACACAGTGAGTTGAAGGAGTCCAAAGCTTGCTGAAGAGAGGGGCCATTATTACTGATGCTAGCACCTCTCAAAATCGTAGATTGCAGCTCTAGGGTCTGTAAACAAGATGCAAGGAAACAATAATGCTTGGTATCCTGAATGGTATACACACCCATACCTCCATGCTTGAAAGGCAACGTGGAGAGCCTTTGCTGGAGGAGTCCGTATCCGGGGCCATCACCAGAAATGATGTGTCTAAGGAACTGAAATAGACGTCGTCAAATAAGTCTTGAGCTTCTTGTAAAAAATCAGGCTTGGTTGTTCTCAAGGCAAAATAAAGTCTCAAACACCCGGTGCAATTCGAAACAAAAGCAATTCACCTTGAGGTTCTTCTAATTTTTCTACAAAAGATCAATGAGGGCTATAGTCTTGCGCACTCTACTAACAACCAAATCTTTATTAAATTGAGCATCAAGGCTGACCGCCCCTCCCAACAGCTTCACACCCTTAGAAGGCATGCTGATATTTGGAGGGAAAACACCTGGTACCATAGATCTAGGATCTGGAGAGGGCCAAAACAGTTCCATCTTGGCAACATTCAGATTTAAACCCCTTTCACCCCCATAATCTTGAATAATTTTCAAAGCCTTTGCAACCATGAGAGTATCACCTATCAAGGTACCATCATCCAAGTACCAAGCTTGCAATTCAAGCTCACATTGCTCGGCAATTTTTTTAACCACGGGGTGAAGAGTAAGAGCAAACAACAAAGGCCCGAGAGAATCCCCTTGTTGAACACCTTGGGAAGAGGCGAGAACATGATCCATGTAATATAAATGAGCAGGAGAAGCGTAACAGAATTCGACCCATCGAGAAATCGAAGGGCACAAGTTACGTACCTCGGAAAGCATGGATGACCGGTCTATGAGGTTAAAAGCATTCGAGAAATTTACCAGCAGCATGGAAAGATTGTCTGAGCCCCCTTTCTCCTCAATCATACGGTTAACAGCATGTAGTATCGCCTCGCCACCACATTTGGCACCTACTCCAAACTGGAAGTCTCCTAAATAAGCATTGATCTCTTTGCCAACGTGTGTTGCAGCGCATTTGGAGACAAGTCTTCTCCATATAGTCCCTACACCAATTGGACGCAGACCGCCTCCCATCTTGATCAAGGGTGTAAGTGGTGCACTCGCAACGAATTCTCTCAAAACAGGTGGACACCGGCCTGAAAGCCAAAGATTAACTACCTCCGTGATGGCTGCGAGTATGTCCTCAGAAGGACGATAGACATAGGTTTCTTTATATGCATGGTAGACATAACCAGAGTAAAATTTCTGGGTACGTGAGTATACCAAGAAGGACGTTGTTATATTTTTCTTGGAGGAAACATCTTTGATTTCATAAACATGGTAGCATTTTTTTTATATAAATAAATATAATTTGTGCTATACTAATGTCATTTATATAAAGATAATTTGTGCACCCTAGACTGTCATCATTACCGACTTCCTCTCTTCTGTAAGCAGTTCTTCTATTTGTCCATGTGAAGGGACAAGCAATATATGAAAAAGAGAGGGTACAACAACCACACCCAATATTTCGCTTAGCAATCTGTATGGACTAACTCCAATATACTTTTAAGAGAATCAATAGACTCAATCTTATTAACATTATATCAAAGAGTTATGATATCTCGATCTCTCGATTTATTTCTTACTCAAGCAAATAGAAATCTGCGAGTCTAATTAAATACAAGAGAGATAACTTGGATGGTAACAAAGACCAATATCCAAGTTTCAATCAATGTCAATCAATGTAAATCAACAATCAAAGGTTGGATATTTTAATTGATTGATCTAACGCACAGCCTGTGATATTTCAATTATATAACAAAATATAATGCGGAATAGAAATAACATAGACACCAGAATTTTGTTAACGAGGAAACCGCAAATGCAGAAAAACCCCGGGACCTAGTCCAGATTGTACACACACTGTATTAAGCCGCTACAAACACTATACTATTACAAACTAACTTCGGTTTGAACTGTAGTTTAACCCCAATCAATCTCACACTGATCCAAGGTACAGTTGCGCTATTTATGTCTCTGATCCCAGCAGGATACTACGCACTTGATTTCCTTAGCTGATCTCACCCACAACTAAGATTTTCTACGACCCAAAGTCGAAGACTTTAATAAAAAAATTGTATCACACAGAAAAGTCTGCGATAATAGATAAATCTTTCTCCCACAGAAATACCTATGAGTTTTTGTTCCGTCTTTTGATAAATCTAGATGAACATGAACCAATTGATAACCCGGACTTATATTCCCGAAGAAAAGCCTAGTATTATCAATCACCTCACAATAATCTTAATCGACGCGGAGAAAGAAGATATTATGGAATCACAAACGATGAGACGAAGGTGTTTGTGATTACTTTTATATCTTGCCTATCGGAGATATCAATCTCAAGCCAATCGTTACGATTGTACTCAATACGATAGAAACAGCAAGATCAGATCACACAACTACAAGAAAGTAGTATCGATCCGCTTCGTAATCCCAATGAAGTTTTCAAGTCGTTAACCTATAGGGTCTCGGTAGAAACCTAAGGTTAAAGGAGAATCGACTCTAGCTTACACAACTAGTATCACACATGAGGTGTGGGGATTAGGTTTCCAGTTGCTAGAGTTCTCCTTTATATAGTCTTTCAAATCAGGGTTTGCAATCTAAGTTACCTTGGTAACAAAGCATTCAATATTCACCGTTAGATGAAAATCTGATTAGATTCAATCTAATATCTTTCAACCGTTAGATAAAAAACTTAGTTTGTTACACACAAACGAAATGCACGTTTTAGGTTTGTGTAGCCGTACCCAAACAAGTACATTTGTTGGTTCAACAGTAGTTAACCAAATGGTTAGACATATAATCACTTCCATATTAACCATATTCTTCTTCACCATAACTAGTTCAAATGACTCAAATGAACTAGTTATAGAGTTGTTCAATTGCTTAGATCTCATAGAAGTATACAAGACACAATCGAAGCAAAAACGATTTGATTCACT
>JAJJWW010012464.1:0-10841 GCA_023531295.1 Papaver armeniacum
CACGAAAAGTAGCAAAGAAAGCATAAATACTAGATATTAAATTGGTGTTTTACAACACCTATCAAATTCCCCCACACTTAGACTTTGCTAGTCCTCAGGAGCAAATCAAACAAAACTTATTCTAAAACATACATACAACTCCGTGTCGTCGAGGCTACGGTCACTTTTAGCATAAATAACAAGCCTTTGAATCCCTAGGTGTCCCTAGTGGGCGAGTTATAGTCTCGTGAGGGGTTTACTAGAGATATGCCACAAAACCTATTTTCCAACTTACTAGTTCTCCGTAATGATAGCATCCAACGCGCTAAGAAGACATAGAAATTCTGCACACTAGTCATAAGAAGTTAGACACATAAATGAACACAATCTCATCCTTAAATGTTGAGAGAGAAATAACCATCTCTTATCGAAAGAAATTCGGGTTCGGGTGATCAAAAGTCTCAAACTCGCCTCACAAAGAAATGGTTTTATGAAGTTGCCCTCAATAATAAATAGCTTTTTATGGGTCACACATGTGTCCGGTAGGAATGAAGAGAGAATCTGTGATACGTTGAATAGTAGGAAGGCAAAACCCTCGAATTGTTTTGAAAACCCACATCTTTTAAAATTTTGAAAACCCATTTTAACGATCTCTACGAAAGAAATCAACCACTTAACGAAGGTGGGAATATGCTTACTTACCTCGTTATCCGTTCGGCGTGTGAGCTAGCACCACTCTCACAGCATCCATAGAAACGTCTTCGGTCTTCAATCGGTGTCTTCATCTTCGTCTTCGGTCTTCAACTGTCGATGATAACTCTTGAACTTCGTAGAAACTTGACAATGTGATTTTTTCCTCTAATTCCTCATTGCTTGAAACTTCATTATGGATTTTCCTTCTTTCCATTGGCATTATTGAAAGAACAAAACTAAAAACAAACAAATATGATACAATTTTTTTTTTTTTTTTTATTGAGACAAGAAAAATTAAACAAATACAAAATGAAAACAAAACAAAACAAAATAATAAAACTAATAATGCACCTAACAAACTTTTTCTCTTGTCGCTTTTTTTTTCTTTTTTTTTCACTTGTTTTTTTTTTTTTTTTTTTTTGCAGACAAGAGAAAAATAAAATACAAATAAGATACAATAAAATAAAAATGTAAGTACAAAGGCCATGGTGTAAGTACTTTACCGCTTGATTCTTCACAACTTGTATGTCTTGATATCATAAACTTCTCGAACTCTCATCATTGATAATCTTCGCTCTTGTATAAAAGTCTTCAACTTGTGATGAGTGCCAAATAGTGCATATTTATACACCGTTTTATTGGCATTTTACTCATCTTTTGCGCTTAGGAATCAGATATTATCCCAGATTCTGTGTTTTCTTTGTTTTCAAGAATAAATATTTGTATTAATTAATTTTGTGTTTTTAGGTAATAAATAAAGCTCGGAGGCGAGGAGCAAAAGAGCGAAGAATCGGAGGCAAGTATCTATGGAGCAAGATGGCAAGGCCGCCGCGCCAGATTGCAACCAGACAAGTAGCAACTCATCTCAAGACATGGGTTTGAGCTAGACCTGACCCGCGACCGGATCCGAGCCCGTACACTCCCAAGCTAGTTGAGATCTCTATCTTCCACATCCAATGGTCGCTGCCTCCACGTGCATCATAGATCGCTGCTCCGTGCAACACTAGAGCAAGCCAAAACCGCTTACCTCCCTCGGCCGTTCAAAGCTCACCTGCTAGATCCTACGCTCATTTGAGAGGCCTCCTCATCGTCATTCGCTACACCCGCCTCACCAAAATTGCATACACCTATACCCCTCCATCGACCTAAACATTTCATCTTCACCTTCTCTTTCTTCTTCCCTCTTCACCTCTGCAAACCCATTCCCCCACTCCCCGACCAACTCTGCAGAACCACCACCCTTTCCATCTCCTGCCACAGCCACCCACTGCAACAGTCGCCATCACCTCCTACTTGCTTTTATTTCACTCATAGCTTCTACTTTACCCCAGAAGCTAAGTGAGAAATAAAAAGAAATTAGGGTTAGGGTTCACGAGATGGAATAGAAGAAGCAAACATCAATCAAAAGACGAAGTAATGAAGAAAACGCGGATTCAGAGTATGGGTTTGATGTATTTTCATTTAATTTTTATTTTAATTGAATTAGGGTTAGGTATTTTGGGGGAAACTTTGCATGTATAAATAGGAGTGTTCTATGGATGTAGAAGTTACGCCTGGATTAGCCAGTGCAGTCAATTAGGTTTAATTCTGTGTTCTTTGTTAATTTTATTATGTTTTAATTTAAGTGCTAGGGTTTCAATGAAACCCTAATTCCAATTGGGTTTAAACTCTGTTAAATTGTTCTTGAGTAATTAATGTTATTAGATAGCTTCAAATTTAAACCCCCTCAACCCTTTTCTCTCACTAAAGTGCATGCCAACGCCATGGATGCACTTTGTAGTTAGGTTTAAGGCTTGGAGTTGAGTGTGTTTCGGCTCTTGTTTACATTAATAATACTAACTCTCTTATTTCGGGTTGTGCTTCATCAGACAACCAGTACTCTAGGTTAACAATTTAGGCTGGTATTTGAAGGTTTACAAGGTGAAACTCCTTAGTTAAGTGGCAGAATTGACACACTGCCCTTAGCTACTATAGGAACAAGACATTTAACTTAGTTGAAAGCACAATAGAGGTTAGTGGTGGATTTGCAGCCCTAGTATCACCCTTTATCTCACTGTTTACCTTAGTTTAGGTTCACTTCAGTTAAAAATCAGCCGTCTCGGCACAAAATATATCTTTGTCACTTTGTTACTATCATTTGAAGTTAGTAGAGTAGCCTTAGATCAATATCGAGCACCACAAGTCCTTGTGGGATCGACCGTACTGCCGCGTCTCGATAGACCGTGCACTTGCGGTATTACACGTAGGTCAAATTTACATACACTTTCGAGGCCACCAAGTTTTTGGCGCCGCTGCCGGGACTTTCAGCGCGTGCCTTCTTTGATTTTTGGCTAGTACTTCCTTTGAGATTCATCTGCCCCTGTACATATTCGCCTGCATTGTAGTATAACTTAACCTTTCATCCTACCCCTGTACATATCCATTTTACATTGTTCTATCAATCTTTGATTAGTATAATTTGTTAACTTGTATTGCATCTGTAACTAGTATTTCAATCTTGTATTGCATCTGTAACTTAGCATTGTAACTTTATTAGCCTGCATTGCAATTCTTCCCTGTACATTTCCACCCTGCATCATTGCCTCATGATTTGCTTGTTGTTTTTGTTAGTCTAGTTCTTCCTTAGTTAGTTTGCGTCATCTTGTAGCCTAATCTGTGCATCTGTAAGATCACCCCTGCATCTATAACTTTGTTGAATGTTTGTAATCTGCATTTTTACTTATCTGCATTCTCTCTGTGGCTTGAGCAGTCAACAGCTCAGCTGCATTGCACAGCCCAGTGGTTAACCACTAAACCCACTCTCTGTGACAGCTGAACTTGCAATGGTTGGTGCCATGTAACTGCATTATTGGAAATTTGTTAGCTTAACTCATAGCTCTCAGGATTATCATCACACTCGCATATCATATCTCTCGTCAAAAGTGATTTTTGGAACTTTGCGGTCTGCTATATTCTCCTTGCTTTAACTTACACTTATGAGAACTAAATTCTTCTCTTGAGCACACAGGTACCTGTTGAGCTTGCTGTTGTGTCTTCTTGTGTTTCTTGCTGTTGAGCTTCTTTGTTGTCTTTCTTTGTGCTTGTGGTGCAAGTGAGCAAACCACTGCAACTTATAGGAAATCGGGTGGTGGCTCCTTCATGTTGAATGCATGCTTGAGCTAAAGCATAAACCATTTTGCAAACCCTGTTTGCCATGTACTAGTGTGGCCCCTTTATAGCTGAATGCTTTTGTGCCTCATAAGCGTATGATAAACTAGTTCTTGGAGCTCTTTGCTAGAGTCTCGTGCGTAATCACTGAGCTACGAGTTTGAGCACAAACCAATGCATACTGAAATACACGTGCGTGCGCGAAGCTAAGTTTTAATCTGTTACTCTGGGTTGTGAATTGTGCTGGCATTGCTTAATCTGTTGCTTTCAAGCTGCCAATCCGGGCTGTGCTAGTTTTCTGTGAGTTTGCTTTGTGAACCTAGGGCATCTTTGTGTACAAGCCTTTGCTTGTACCCGATCCTAGGCTCGTCGACCTGTGCATGATAATCCCCATTTCAAAGCTGCAAGCTTGAGCTCCCTGGCTAGCCCTTGGTCTACCACCTGTATAACCCTGTGCATGCTCTGAGTTGTGCATTGCACATTTGTTTGAAACCCCATTGAAAACCTGAAAATCACAGCATTTGAGCTGAAATTGCTGAAACTTTGAGTGAGATCAGTTTGAGAGTTTGTTGAGTGAAAAATTTGATAATCAGCTGAGAGTTGTGTGGGTTTTTTGTGATTGAATTGTGAGAATTTGGCTGAGATTTGGCTGGACTTAGCCCTGCCAGATTTGAGCAACTGAAGCTCTCAGTTGGGAACTGAAAATCTAAAATTTTTGCTTGATATCAACTACACCTGTTGACAGACCTTTGCATACCTTGCATTGCCTTGGCTGAGTGCACAGCCCTGTTGAACCTGCAACCTTTGTGCTTGTGTGCTCTGTGCTCAGTCCAGCCCTCTGCAGCTGTGAGTTGAAGCTACAACTGGGATAACAAATTAGATGCAAACCTTGTTGAGCCAAGACCCCTTGCATAACCTGATCACTTGCTAGGCCATCGACGCAATTTACGTGATGTTGCTTGCCCGCAATGTGCTCTGCCCGAGTGTTGTTTTTGAGACTCGAGTGTCTCTCCTGTGTTGAGCATTATTATACGCCTGTGGCAACTCTCCAGCCCCAATTTGTGAATTGTGTGTTGCGGAGTGTTTGGCATGTCTTGTAAGTGCTAGCTGCGCACTTAGAGCTGCACTTAGAGAGTTGCTGTTTGTGTAGTGCTCATTTGAAATCTGTACCTTGCCTGTGATAGAAAGTGTGAGTTTGTCTTTGCCTGTGCATGATCCGAGACAAAACTAGGCCTGCCTTTGTCTTTGTGTGAACCATGGTATACTCTTAGCTTAGCTCCCGACCCTCTGAGGCTTTGAGCTTGAGCTTGACATCCTAGCTAAGGCGGTTAGGTGAGTTATTTTTGGGCTATAAACCCTGCCAAGCTAAGCTTAACAAGCGCAAGCCCAACCACCGGGCTTGCACTTCTGCACCTCTTAGGAGCCCACAATCAAAGTCAGGCTGGTGACCCTAAGCGAGCTCCTTTGACTAGCCCACCTAACTGAATCATACCTGGGCTGTTAACCAGCTAAATTCTCTGGGCTCAATCCACTTCTGGGCTATACATTTTTCAACATAATCTGGGCTCTGCACTTAACTGAAGCCCAACTACTGGGCTCAACCTAATCTGGGCTATACATTTTTCAACCTAATCTGGGCTGTGCAACCAAGCCGGCAGGCCGAGATCATCTAAACTAAGCCCACATACATTTGGCTGTGCACACAAGCGGGGCTGTGCAGTTTCACAAATCCTGGGCTTCAAACAACAAACCAAAACTCACTAAAACCAAATTGAGCCCACAGCAACCTGGGCTTCCCACATAAACCAAAGCTCCTAACAAAACCAAAAATGAGCCCATTTAAACCAAACAAAACCCACATAAACCAAACTAGACTTTGAGTTCAATTTGAGTCAATAAATCATGTCGGATTTTGGTCCGCATCCAAAAGGGATGGAAACAAATCCCTTAGAGAGCGTGCTTACGGGCACGCTTCACGAGATGAACCCCCACATACCATAGTGATTTTAGGGAATTTTATGAGCCTTATAGGGCCACGACTTCACATGCCCTAATCACTATGAGCACATGCATCATCCACCACGGGTTGAGAATGAACACTCTCCTCATACCCGGTCATCACTTCTCGATCAATTAGAAGCTCGACTATCGGCTTAGAAAGGCAATCACATGAGCGATCTGTCAAATCTAATCCCCCTAGGCACTATGAAATGCATGCTTGCACCTTATGTGGTGGCTTAGACCACCCCTGCTCGAGTAGTCTTTATTATATTTTGCATGAATTTAGGCAGGTCTAGGAAAACCATGATAATCCAATATACGAAGTGTCTAGAAGTGACTATTGGGACCATAATCAACCTGCACAAATGCATCATTCACCACGGTGGGAGATGAACAATTTTATACTCCCCAACTCTAGTTTGCAATCAATAATGGAAACACTCATGGAGCAAAATGCTAGGCTTGAAATGAATGCAATGCATGACCATCAACATAGCAACATGTATGAATTTCCCTTCTCTAGTGAACCTCATGCTGACCATACAATGAATATCCATATGAGGAATGCATACCCACTAGTGAAGACTCTCCTTCAATGGAACAACTCAGATGATTCTTCAAAGGAACTGATTGAGTTACAAAATGATAGGATTGAAAATAGTGTTTCTAGTCTTACTCATGCAACTAACATTGAATATGAACCTAATCTAGAGGTAGATGAGTACACTAAAAATACTACATTTTTGAATGGAGAGATGAATTCTTGCTATGATGATGATGATGAATATGACGAGCATGTGTATTTTGAAAATGTAGTAGAATCTTTAGGTTCAGAGACATTAATTGTCTCTTCTGTGAACCCTATGAATGATGCTTCTTCTAATATTCATATATGTGATGATGATGTGGAACCTGTGCAATTATCCTGTGAAAATGAACATGATTTACCCTCTTTTGACTTTAGGAAAGTGTGTGATGGTACAAATGATTTTAAAAATGAAAACAACCTAGATGTACCTAACCTCTCTCCTGAGTCACAAATTGAAACTCTTCCACCAAACCTAGGTGTAGTTTGTCACAAAATTGCAAAACCAACTTTTCTGAAAATGCCTAACTTAGGCCTAGAGCTTTGCGCTTCCCAAGTCCTCTTGGACTATTTTGCATCAAAGTATAACACTTTTAAAGAGCCACAGTTGGAATGTGTATGTCAACTGTAATTAGCAAAACTCATTTTGAGTTAGACCTTTTGCATGATGTACCTTTAAAATTGCAAGATTTTGTTCTCACAAACACACACATTCACAAGTTTAGGTTTGGAAACTCCTTCATATCTGTGATCTTACTTGCACTCTCATATTATATTTGTGTAAGGCTGTTAATGTGTGTATATATTTTCTATTGGGTTGATCCTCAACTCTTTATTTGTTAGTTTATGGTAAATTTTCATTGTATATATCAGTAGGACTTGTTAAATTTTTCTTTTCTTACATCGGTTGAGTCTTCTTGCGCATATATTATGCTAATCCAATATGATCTCCACTGAGAATGTTGGATTTTAGACTTGACTAATGAAGCTCAACCTTGCTCCCGCCGACATACCGGTAATCTCTTCCCTTTTCTCTTTTCAGCATAGTTCTCTCGGTATGTGACTGTTTAAATTTTTTCTATTTGTAGACACATTGAGGACAATGTTTGATTTAGGTTTGGGGGTGCATTTGCATATTTTTGCATATAGAGTTTTTAGTCTTTTTAATCTTTAAAAAAAAAAAAAAAAAAAAAAAAAAAAAAATTCAAAAACTCTTTTTGTAAAAACCTCCAACTTTTAGAGATTTTAGAGTCACTAGCATGCTTCTAGCTATGTTTACATAGAGAGTTCTGACCGAAATAACAGAATTTGGAAGTGCCGGAGAACACAATCGGGTTTCTTAGTTGATTAGAGCGTTAAAGTTGGATTTAACCATCAGGATGGCGAATTAGGTCTTTGTTTAGATATTCGGTAGTAGAATTGTGATCACCCATAGTGGAGACTACCCATTTTACATCAAGTGAGGCACCAACCTTCAATTTTTTGCAACTTTCTAGAAAAGTCTGTTAGAGTGTGTGTCACCATACGTAAATTCCGGGTAGGAATGGTGAGCTACCCAACTTCGCACCAATTTCAGCACTACTTTGATCTCTTGAGTGCTAGTTTTTGTCAATCATGAGGGTGACGTCTAAAGATGAAAACTCCTTCTAAATACCGATTTGCGGTTAGCATCACTCTCTCTCTCAATCGCAAGACCCATAGAAACACATCATCGTCGACAAACGGAGCAACATCGAGAATATTGAAAGAAAAATTGATATAGTCCAAGGTTTATGTGGAACAAAGAAAAGAAAATAGGATGAGAATTAATAAAATTTATAAAATCAAGACAATACAAGTTGTGGAAAAATTGAGTGATAAAGTCATTTGTCCATGGAGTTAGTTATTTCATTATTTGTATTTTTATTTTCACTTTTGTAAAAAAAAATAAAAAAAAATAAAAAAATAAAAAAAAATAAAAAAATTGTAGTTTATTTTTGCTACCACCATGGTAAAGAAGAGTTCAAAAGAAAAATCCAAACAACAAAAGGAATTTGAGTAGAAAAATTAAAATTTGTCAAGTTTTGTGAAGTTTAGAAGTTCGTCATCAACATTTGAAGACCGAAGACCGAAGATTGAAGACGTTTCTATGGTTCCTATGAGAGAGTGATATTAATTGCCGATCGGGTGAGAAGTGAGTGAGTACTCCCATCCTTGCTAATGGTTGATTTCCTTCCTTAGAGATCATCGAGAAAAAGATTCTTTTTGTCCACATTTTGGAGTCTCAGTTTTTACTTCGGAAGGTTATCCTTCTTACCTACAACGTGTGCGGGATTTCTCTCTTTACTCCTTTGCACACATGAGAGACTAAAAAGCGATCTTTTTGAGTGCAATTATCATAAAACCCTAATGGTGAGGCAGAAGATGAGACTTATGATCACAATCGAATCCGAATTCTTTCATATGGTATGGTTACTTATCGCTCAGCACTTAAGGATGAGAATGCGTTCTTTGGTAGTTCCAACCACTGTTACTAGCATGCGAAACTCTATGTCCTCATAGCTTCTTGGGAGGCTTGAGACTCTTTTACACTCACGAAGTTGGAGAAGGTTTTGTGGGTACACCTCTGGTAAACCCTCACGAGACTACAACTCGTCCACTAGGGACACTAGCGGTTTAAAGGCTTAGTGCATACGCTAAATGCATTCGAGAGACTGCTGACGGGGTATAGTTAGGATTTCTTCATTTGTTTTCACTTGAGGACAAGTAAAATTCGGGTTTGGGGGTATTTGATGAGTGCCAAATAGTGCATATTTATACACCGATTTTATTGGCATTTTACTCATCTTTTGCGCTTAGGAATCGGATATTATCCCAGTTAAGTGTTTTCTTTGTTTTCAAGAATAAATATTTGTATTAATTAATTTTGTGTTTTTAGGTAATAAATAAAGCTCGGAGCTGAGCAAAAGAGCGAAGAATCGGAGGCAAGTATCTATGGAGCACGATGGCGAAGCCGCGCGCGCACGGTTACAAACCCAACAAGTAGCAACTCATCTCAAGACATGGGTTTGAGCTAGACCCGACCCGCGACCCGGATCCGAGCCGTACACTCCAAACCGTTGAGATCTCTATCTTCCACATCCAATGGTCGCGCCTCCACGTGCATCATAGATCGCTGCTCCCCGTGCAACACTAGATCAAGCCAAAACCGCTTACCTCCCTCGGCCAGTTCAAAGCTCACTTTGCTAGATCCTACGCTCGTTGAGGCCTCCTCATCGTCCGTCGCTACACCCGCCTCACCAAAATTGCATACACCTATGCCCCTCCATCGACCTAAACATTTTATCTTCACCTTCTCTTTCTTCTTCCCTCTTCACCTCTGCAAACCCATTCCCCACTCCCCGGCCAACTCTGTGGAACCACCACCCTCTCCATCTCTGCCACCCACCACCTTACTGTGATCGCCATCACCTCCTACTTGCTTTTATTTCACTCATAGCTTCTACTTCTACCCCTAGAAGCTAAGTGAGAAATAAAAGAAATTAGGTTAGGGTTAGGGTTCACGGATGGAATAGAAGAAGCAAACATCAATCAAAGACGAAGTGACAAGAGAACGTGGATTGAGTATGGGTTTGATGTATTTTCATTTAATTTTTATTTTAATTGAATTAGGGTTAGGTATTTTGGGGGAAACTTTGCATGTATAAATAGGAGTGTTTTATGGATGTAGAGTTACGTACTGGATTAGCCGGTGCGGTCAATTAGGTTTAATTACGTATTTGTGTTCTTTGTTAATTTTATTATGTTTTAATTTAAGTGCTAGGGTTTCAATGAAACCCTAATTCCAATTTGGGTTTAAACTCGTTAAATTGTTCTTGAGTAATTAATGTTATTAGATAGCTTCAAATTTAAACCCCTCAACCCTTTTCTCTCACGATTGCATGCCAACGCCATGGATGCACGCCAGTTGGTTTAAACTGAGTTGAGTGTGTTTCAGCTCTTGTTTGTTAATAATACTAACTCTCTTGGTGGTTGTGCTTCATCGGACAACCAGTACTCTAAGGTTAGCAATTTGTTGGTATTTGAAGGTTTACAAAGGTGAAACTCCTTAGTTAAGTGGCAGAATTGACACACTGCCCTTAGCTACTATAGGAACAAGACATTTAACTTAGTTGAAAGCACAATAGAGGTTAGTGGTGGATTTGCAGCCCTAGTATCACCCTTTATCTCCTTTGTTTACCTTAGTTTAGGTTCACTTCGGTTAAAATCAAGCCGAGTATCGGCTAAAATATATCTTTGTCACTTTGTTACTATCATTTGAAGTCGGTGAGTAGCCTTAGATCAATATCGAGCACTACAAGTCCTTGTGGGATCGACCGTGCTAGCGTCTCCGATAGATGCCGTGCACTTGCGGTATTACATGTAGGTCAAATTTACATACACTTTCGAGGCCTAC
>JAJJWW010012465.1:0-60650 GCA_023531295.1 Papaver armeniacum
CTGTCTTATTCATCACACTCATGGTGGTTCACTCATGTTCTCAAATATCTACTTCTTTGAATTTCGTCTTTGTGAAATAGTTGAATCTCAGATTTCTTATACGTCTTACATGGTTTGACAAATTGTAGATGTTGATGACGGCGCTTAAAGGGTAGCACTGGGCAGTTGGCGACAGGGGACATTGTGCAGTTTGTGGCGATGCAGGGAGTGCAGGCCCTGCAGGGTGAGTGTTAGATTACTCTAAGGTGTAAATCTTATTATACACAATAGATATTTAGAAGATTTATCAAATTCCAAATTCATATTGATTGTGTTCTTTATCGCGTTGGTGATGTTTTTGCGTACTTTTCTGAGTTTAAACAGATTTTTAGATAGAAACCGAATAAGATTTTCCGGATCAAGAAGAAGCCACATAGCGTAAACTATTTGATTACTCAAGCCTTAAAGTAGAAAGAAGTTTTATACATCAAGTTGTGAACTATATGGACATGTTAACAGCGTACCTCCTTTTGCACATGCAGGAGTATCTGCTACAAGTTACTACAAGTGTGAGAAAGAGGATACTACTAGTAGTAGAACAACTAAGAGAGAGTATGTGAAGAAGTATACATAGGGATCGATCTGCCTTCGAGACCGATATCATATCAAGACTAGTAGTAAGGTTTACGAAGCATGTTCTGCTTCTTCCTTGATTGTTATCTATAAACACCAAGCCGTCATACATCTGTGCTGCATCGTAGCTATTGATCCTTGGTGGTGGAGCCTGCTTGCAATGATGCTTCAATCCAACAGCACCACCATACTTACGAACTGCTTCATTACAGTCAATGACTTCGACATAATTTGTTTATGGTGCAGTCTGTTGCTGCCGATAATGACAATGATGAGGGTGTTGGACCTGCTGCTGGTGATACTGTGGAGCGCTGGCCTTGTGTAAGTTTTCAACCATACCAAAACCTTCAAACCCAACTTTCGATAAATCTATTTGGGGTGCCATCTCACAACTGAAGAAAGCTATAAAACTCAAAATATGAAGTTGCAACTCAAACAAGTTCTTAAAAGCTTTGTTTGCTCATACTAAAGCAGCAGGTCCACTTGCTCCCTTTATATAGTTTTTTCACTTCCAAATCTTAACCTTGTTGTTGTAAATTCCAACTTATCCATATATGGTGAGGGCAATCTGATCTGCTTTCGGTGCAACTTAGTATATTCTTCTCTCTCACACTCTCAGGAGTCGGGGACAGCCAGAGTCGGTTTGGCCTTTGTTACAAGTAACCCATATCTTTTTTTTTTTTTTATCCATCTTTTACTCTTGCTGTCTCTTTAAAATATTTCATTCTAAGCATATGCTTTGGATGTATCTTCTAAGCCTTGAAAATATCTTGAACAACGCATATTTAGAAGGTAAAAAGAAGTCATAGTAACTTTTATCTAGAAGGATGAATAAACCAAAGATAAATTCATGCATCAATAAGGTTTTTTTTTTTTTTCTTCTTCTTTATTTTATCTTTTAATCATATCCCACAACGATTTTGGAATTCAGATCTTCGATTCTGTATACCTAATATACCTAAAATAGCTTCTTTAGAGTAACACTACATTTACTTTTCAGCAAGTGATTCTGACAGAGCATATAATCATTTTAATCTTTTATCATTATTTATTATATTAGCAGGATAAACATGATTAATCTATATGTTTAACTATCAAGTTCCTGCTAAAGAAATTCTTAGTCACTTGCCCACCAAATTCAATGGAACATAATCATAATCTCTCATGAAGAGGAATATTGGTTATAAATTTTGTTCTTTCATGGTTAAAATATTAGCTTCCGTAGTTCTTTAGGAAAATGATATTCTTCATTTCGAAATCGAATCATTTGATTGTAGTTACTTAACTTAATTTTACAAGCAGTTCTTTACAAAAATGTATGTATACAGTAAATTGCAAGTTGGGGTTATTTGAACTTGCTGTCTAGTGCCGTGCCGTAGAATTTACCAAGGAATTTATCTTGGGAGATACGTTGAGACTTCCATTTCCACCGGCAGAAATGTTAATGGACTATTAAATTCAGGATTAGCTATAAGAACTAACAGTGTATCGTGACTGCGAGAACCTCTGGCACAGGCTTCTATTACGACACTGAATCAAGATCTTTAGATCAAATTTGTAGAGCCCTTGGGTATTTGTGTCTATGTTGTGTGACGCTCGCTTAGGCGCCTAAGGCGACCAGAAAAATAAGCTAATGACTCCTTTTCGGGCTTGGGCGCTTTATTGGCGAGGCGCCTCCTACATGCCCCGTCCTCCTTGGTCGCCCAGGCGAGCACCTAACTCGCGCTTCACACTCGCCTTTCACAACATAGATTCAAATTATGATTCTTACTATTACCTAAGGTGATGGTGGTTCCAGTCCACCAAGATCAATCATTATTAGTACTCATGTATTCCAAGTGATGATGATTATGTGATAGTCACCTCTAGCTACAGATATTTTGGGGATTTTTTTTTCTCACTTTCTACTTCTTTGTATTTTAGACTTACTGAAATAGTTAAATTTGTTTTCTTATACTTATATTATATGGTTTGTTTGGCAGATACTAGAAGTTGACAATGGCGTTTACTGAGTAGCACTGTACAGTTGGCTACATGAGTGTCATGAGACGTTGTTCAGCTTATGGTGATGCACAATTGCAGGTTGAGTTATTGATTTTTCTTTATCAAGAAATGTTGGTGATGTTTTTTGCCTACTTTCTGAGCTTAAGCAGGTTTTGGGCTATCCGAAATCAGATTTTCTGGAAAGAATTCCACAT
The DNA here is from genome assembly GCA_023531295.1 of Papaver armeniacum. Taxonomy (NCBI): domain Eukaryota; kingdom Viridiplantae; phylum Streptophyta; class Magnoliopsida; order Ranunculales; family Papaveraceae; genus Papaver; species Papaver armeniacum. The sequence goes on from JAJJWW010012465.1 coordinate 2,811, forward strand.
AACCGCCCCTAAATCAATAAGAAGCCACATAATATAAACTATTAGATTACTGATACATCAAGTTGTGAACTATATATGGACATGTTAACAGCACCTTCTTTTGCACAGGAGAGATCTGTTACAAGTTACCACAACAAGTGTGAGATAGAAGATACTACTAACAAGTAAAACAACAAAGAGAGACTATATATATATTACGTAGGGATCGAGCTGCCTTCGAGATAACAGGACTAGTAGTAAGGTTTACGAAGCATGTTCTGCTTCTTCCTGGGATTGTTGTTATCTACAAACAACACGCCGTCATACATCTGTGCTGCATCATAGCTATTTAGTCTTGGTGGTGGAGCCTGCTTGTTGTAATGATGCTTCTCAACTTCCAGCACACCGCCATATTTACGAACTGCTTCATAACAGTCTATGACTTCGACAAAGTTTGTTTGCGGCGGAGTCTGCTGTTGTCGGTAATGGTAATGTTGAGGGTGCTGGACCTGTTGCTTGTGATACTGTGGGGCGCTACCCTTGCGCAGGTTTTCAACCATACCAAAACCCTCAAACCCAACCTTTGATAGGTCTTTTTGTGGTGCCATCTGATCACAACTGATGAAAGCTATAAAATCTAGAGAGTAAGACGGTTGCAACTCAAACAAGTTCTTAAATCTTTGTTTGCTCATACTAAAGCAGCAGGTTCACTTACTCCCTTTTTATAGATTTCACTTACTCCCCTTGTTGTGGTAAATGCAGCTTACCCATATATTCTGGAACAACTTTTTGAATGTGCAGATGCATATGGTGAAGCCAGTTTGGCAAATAGTTAGTGCAACAAAGTATATTCTTCCCCACGCTCTCTTTAAGTGACAGCTCCACAGGCTTGCCTTTGTTGGGGAACCTATGTCTATTTTTTCTTCTTTCTCTATCCATCTTTTTACTCTCATTATCTCTTAAGAATATTTCATTCCCATCCTGCCATCCATTTGGAGTGATCATGAGCAATCCACTGGAAACTTTGAAAATATCTTTTGGGGTCTTTGAAATATCTTGAACGAACACATCTTTTTAGCAGGTAAAATGTAACTTCTATGATTTGGAATTGATGAGTAAAATACTTCCCATGTTCACATTTTATCTAGAAGGTTGAAATGAATAAGCAAAAATAATTTCATTCATCAACAGTGATTTTGAATATGAAGGATTTGGGATATGAAGGATCGCTCTTTCACCTCGGTCTAACAACCGAAAGGGAGAAGCAAACATCTCAACGAATCGACAGAGCGCTAACTACATTTCGTGGTCCTTAAGTTTCCCGGATTCCAAGGTAATTCATCTACCAAGGGTAGGCTCCGATCATACACCAATTTTATTGGATTCAAAACTGTAAAAACATAGATCCCGAAACCTTTCGTATGTCTTAGATCCGGTTAACACATTCCACTCTAACTACAGAGTAGTCGAGGCATCTTGGAAACTACACTCCACTAATTCCAACGAGTCATCATTCACTGGACTTCTTAAGTTACTATCCTCCGACTTAGCCCTTTGGAACACAATATTTTTGGGAACATACCCAGAAACATAAAATATTTAAACAACAAAATTGATTCCATTCATAGATCCGGAAATATCTCTAAACAAATAGACACTCTAAAAAAAATCTTCAAGGAGTTAGGAAAATGGTACAAAATAAAAAATGATTATTACCATCAACTTTCGGGATAAGTTCTTCAAAGAATATGACTGTAATTACTGCATTATTTCCATGCTTCCGCCTCTAATAGAAAAAGAATCAACGTAATAAACTTTCTTAGAGAACCCTTCTGGTCTTTGGATATTTGACAAAGACCAAATCAACTGTTAGTTAAACATTTCCAACAAATTGGCACATCCCAAAACAACGACTTTGATTTTGACCTATCTACCATCATAACTCCTTGTATCAGCTCTTGAGGAAAATGCATCCTTATCCTGTAATTCCCACTAAAGAAGAAATTAGGCTCACCCTTTCCAATATGAATCAATAGGGGCCCCCGGTCCCGATGGTTTCCAGCCTGTTTCTTTAAAGCTAATTGGGATATCCGGGAAATGACATCATCAACACTGTCCAAGAGTTCTTTCGCTTCATTACTCTCGATAAAGATCTTAATCATTCATTCATAACCCTCATCCCAAAATTATCCACTCCACAAACCCCAGTGGTATTTAAGACCTATTAGCCCGAGTAATACCATTTATAAAATTATCTCAAAGATTTTAGCTAATAGACTAAAACCACTTCTGTGAAAAATAATCTCCCATAGTCAATGGGCTTTCCTCCCCGGTCGACAAATCTTACAACATCATCATTGCTCACGAACTTATCCAATCGATGAAAACTTCCAAGAAGAAGAAAGGTTTCCTAGCGTTGAAACTTGACCTATCAAAAGCTTTTGATAGAGTAGAGTGGAACTTTATTGAGAAAGTTCTATTGGCTCTTGGTTTTTCTAACTGACAATGTTCGTCCTTCAATGCATCTCAACAACCTCCTTTTCAATTCTTCTAAATGGTATACACGGGACCATCTTTTCATACTTCTAGGGACACTACACCAAAACCGGATTTTCAACAAAGGCAACCTGTCATTGCTTATTTTTCAAATAAGATACACCTGTGATAAGTCCCCAACAGCTTATTAAATTTTGTATTCGTGATAATAATTAGGAATATTAAATTTTTTATTAGTCACAATAATATTTGTTGACAATTTTATTAATAATCACAATTATAAATCAAAGTGATGATTCCACCCAAATATTTCACACTATCTAAAACAACCCCAAAATTATAACACTTTGAATTTTACTTGTCATTTTATAGTGGTAATAAGAAAAGAGATAAAAGGGAAAAACATTTCTATTAGCCAGAGAAGGAACCATATTACATAGGTATAGCATTTCTATTTATACAAGGGAAGGGAAACCCAGTATTCTAATGGACCCATTAATCCATGGGCCACAGGCCCTATAACACTCCCCTTGTGCGGTTCAATAACAAAACTTTATACATAGTGCTTCACATATAGTGCTTTGAATGTGGTTCTTCACTATCCCCATGATATTATTGCACTAATTCCTAGTAAGGGTAATATGGTCATTTTAACTTGTCTGTGTGATATTTAGTGCACTTATTTCTAGTAAGAGTAATATGGTCATTTTCACAATCTGCAATATTTATTTCACTTATTTCCGATAAGGGTAGTCTCGGGTCATTTTCACTATCTCCATGATATTTATCGCACTAATTTCCGTAGAAATAGGGTTTTTTTAAGGTTTCGTAGAATATCTCAAGGAATCTTACCCGTAAATGGATGGATCTGTCGTTTTTTTACCAAGTTTCCGACTTAGAGTAGTCAACTCATGCGCCGTGTGTTTCGATCTTTGATCCCGGTACGCATACAATATGCGTAAATAGGGTTTTTTTAAGGTTTCGAGAATATCTCAAGGAATCTTACCAAGAAATGGATGGATTCTGGCTGTTTACCTAATTTCTAACTTAGAGTAGTCAACTCGCGACCAGTGTTTCGATCTTGATCCCGGTACGCATACAATATGCAGTAAATAAGGTTTTTTAAGGTTTCGTAGAATATATCAAGGAATCTTACCCGTAAATGGATGGATTTGCTGCTCTTACCGAATTTCACTTAGAGAAGCCAACTCAAGGCCGGTGTTTCGATCTCGGATCCTCGGTACGCATACAATATATTTAAAATAGGGTTTTTTTTGGTTTCGTAGAATATCTTGAAGGAATCTACCCGTAAATGGATGGATCTGTCATTCTTACCAAGTTTCGACTTAGTAGTAGTTTCAACTCAAATGTGTTTCGATCTCTGAGTTCGGTTTGCATGCAATATGCATAAATAGGGTTTTTTAAGTTTCGTAGAATATCTCAAGGAATCTTACCCGTAAATGGATGGATTCGTGGCTGCTCTACCGACTTCCGACTTAGAGTATTCAACTCGCGGCCAGGTTTCGATCTCGGATCCCGGCACGCATACAATATATGCAAATAGGTTTTTTTTAAGGTTTCTGTAGAATATCTTGAAGTGAATCTTACTCGTAAATGGATGGATTCGTCATTCGTACCCAAGTTTCGACTTAGAGTAGTCAACTCGCGCTGTTGTTTCGATATGGATCCCGGTACGCATACAATATGCAAATAGGTTTTTTTTTAAGGTTTCGTAGAATATCTCAAGAAGAAATCTTTCGTAAATGGATGGATTCGTTGTTCTTACCAAGTTTCGATTTAGAGTAGTCAACTCGCAATGTTTCATCCGAAGCCTCCGGTTTACATGCAATATGCAAAAATAGGTTTGTTTAAGGTTTCGTACCGTAAATGGATGGATTCGCTGTTTTACCAAGTTTCTAACTTAGAGTAGTCAACTCGCGGGGTTGGGTTTCGATCACTTGCCTGGTTTGCATACAATATGCGTAAATAGGGTTCTTTAAGGTTTCAGAGAATATTTCAAGGAATCTTACCAGAATGGATGGATTCGTCGTTCTTACTCTAAGTTTCGACTTAGAGTAGTCAACTCATGCACGTGTTTCAATCTTGGATCCCGGTACGTATACAATATGCGTAAATATGGTTTTTTTAAGGTTTCGTAGAATATCTCGAAGAAATCTTAAAAATGGATGGATTTGTCGTTCTTACCAACTTTCCGACTTTAGAGTAGTCAACTCGCATCCGTGTTTCGATGATCTGAGCTCGGTTTGCATGCAATATGCAAAAATAGGGTTTGTTTAAGGTTTCAGACTCGTAGAAATGGATGGATTCGCCGTTCTCACCAAGTTTCTAACTCAGAGTCAGTCAACTCGCTTCGGTTTCGATCACGGTGCCCGGTTTGCATACAATATGCAGTAAATAGGGTTTCTTTGTTGTTTCGAGAATATTCCGAAGGAATCTTACTCAAAATGGATGGATTCATCGCTCTTACCAAGTTTCGACTTAGAGTATTCAACCCGCGACCAGTGTTTCAATCTCAAATCGACATCGAGCTTCATATTTATCGATCTGATGATATATCATGCTAAGTTTGAAGTCGTAACCCTCTAAGAGCTTATTGGTTCATAGTTTGTAAGTTCTTTATGGAATTTGAAGTTCGAATGGACACCGAACTTCATATATTCCGTCTTCGCTCATCCGAATGAGAAACTGTGTCTAACTCTATTAATCTTCGAACCTAGGATGCTCAAAACTGATATGTTTCTTCTTTAGTTCATCTAAGTGAGAAACTCAGGTCTAACTCTAGTAATCTACAAACCTAGGATGCTCAAATATGATATATTTCTTCTTCAGTTCATCCAAATGAGAAACTCAAGTCTAACTCTTGTAATCTTCGAACCCGGGATGTTCAAAACTGATAAATTTCTTCTTCAGTTCTTCCAACGGAGAAACTCAGGTCTAACTCTAGTAATCTTCGAACCGGGATGTTCAAATCGATATATTTCGTCTCTGGGCCTCATCCAAATGAGAAACTTGGGTCAACTCAGAATCTTTGAACATGGGATGTTCAAGTATAATATATTTTTTTCCAGTTCACATGAATGATAAACTTGTGTCTAACTTTAGTAATCTTAACCAGATATGTTCGAATATGATATATTTCTTCTCCTGCTTCTTCCGAATGAGAAACTCGTGTCTAACTCTATTAATCTTCAACCTAAAATCCTCAAAATCGATATATTCCTTCTTCAGTTCATCCGAATGAGAAATTCAGTGTCTAACTCTATTAATCTTGAAACTAGGATGCTCAAAACTGATATGTTTCTTCTTCTGCTTCATCCAAGTGAGAAACTCGTGTCTAACTCTAGTAACTTTAACCTAGGATGCTCAAATATGATATATTTCTTCTTCAGTTTATCCAAATGAGAAAACTCAGTGTCTAACTCTAGTAATCTTCGAACCCGGGATGTTCAAAACTGATAAATTTCTTCTTCACCATCCAAATGAGAAACTGTGTCTAACTCTATTAGTCTTCTAAACTGGATGTTCAAAATCGATATATTTTGCCTCAAGTTAATCCAAAATAAGAAACTTGGGTCTAATCTGTAATCTTTGAACCTCGGGATGTTCAAATATAATATAGTTCTTTTTCATTTCACCCGAATGAGAAACTCAAGTCTAACTTTAGTAATCTTAACATGGGATGTTTTCAAATCGATATATTTTTCTCCATTTCACCCAATGAGAAACTCAAGTCTAACTTTAGTAATCTTCGAACCTAGGATACTCACATATGATATTTTTATTCTCCACTTCATCCAAATGAGAAACTCAGTGTCTAACTCTAGTAATCTTCGAACCCGAGATGTTCTAAAATCGATATATTTCGTCTCCATTTCATCCAAATAAGAAACTTGGGTCTAATTTAATATTTGAACCCGGGATGTTCAAATATAATATATTTCTTTTCCAAATACATGAATGAGAAACTCAGTGTCTAACTTTAGTAATCTTAACTCTGGGATGTTCAAATATGATATATTTCTTCTCCAGCTTCTTCCGAATGAGAAACTCGTGTCTAACTCTATTAATCTTCGAACCTAAAAATGCTCAAAATCGATATTCCTTCTTCAAGCTCATCCGAATGAGAAACTCGTGTCTAACTCTATTAATCTTCGAACTTAGATGCTCAAAACTGATATGTTTTTCTTCAGCTCATCCAAGTGAGAAAATGCACCACCTAATTTAAAAATAGAGAGACGTCCAATGAATTTGTTTGTGACACGTGGTTAGAAGTTGACCATTAGATTTTTGGAACCAATCAAATGAGTGTCGAAGAGAATAGTCATCCAAATTTACCGCACCGTAACTAGAGGGTCTATATGAGGTTAGGATGAGAGAGAAAATGAAACTAAAACCTAAAATGTCTCTCCTTCTCCGCCTCTACCTCCATTCTTCTGCTCGGATCGAAACCCTAGGACACTTACTTTTCGATCAAGACCTAACACACCAAATCGACCCGAGTGAAATCCTAGCACTATCGAAGTAGAATTATTGTTTCGATCTAGTTTTTTCGAATTCTTTTAATTTCATGAAATAATTATTGTTTTCTCTGAATAATTTCATGAAATTGATTGAAGATGAAGAAGAAAAGTGGAAACTTCTCTTTCGATCAAACCCTAACACACTAAATCGAAGTAGAGTTATTACTCCCGGTCTTCTCTTCGAATCTTTTTATAATTTCATGAAATTATTGTTGTTTTTCTCCGAATAATTTCATGAAATTATTTGAAGATGAAGAAGAAAAATAGAAAACCCTAACTTCATCGTTAGAGATAACATGATTTCTATGTATATTGACGAAGAAGAGGAGATAGGTTGCCAACCTTTATGTTCATTTTGATACGTCTTTTCCATTTCCCGATCTATGAAATTTATACATGTGTTTGTTTTTGATATCCAGATTTACAAAATCATGGAAGTTACAAATGATTATGAAGGTATTAGTGTTTTAAGTTATTGGTTTGTAGTCTTTTCAAGATTCTCTTTGTTGATTTATGAAGCTTTTGTTATGATTTTTTTCCTTATGTTCTTAGTATTTTCTTGCTTCATGTTAATGACTAATGTAAGAAATGGGTTGTTGATTAGGATTTTTTTATTTTTTTTTTGTTCCTCTTTAATTTTCTGTATTACTGTTTTTTTTTTTTTAGCTTCAATAAAAGAAAATTTTATAGGTTAGGTCTTTGGATTTTGTTATTGATTTGATTTAGTGTCAGTGTATTGGTTTTGATTATGAAGAAAATGGAAGCCTAATTTTATTGTCTTTTATGATTTTCAGGATACTTGTACTTTTGAATCTACTAGTGCCTCTGGGATCCGGGTGTAAAGGTATATTTTTTATCGAGTTTGTTTGTATAATGTTAGAGGTGATGGAGTTTTGGTGGATTTACAAGTTAATGTATAAATGAGAATTGGTTTGGTTGTATTTCTTTCTGGTGTATCTTGTATGTGTGTTTGAGATGTTAGTCATATTGAGCTTGATTTCATTGCATTTTGGTGCAGGTGAAGCCATATGAAAACAAATTCATATAGAGTCCGTTTCTCAATCCATAAAGTGGGAGATGTAGTCATAGCGGGGCCATAGCAGACATACCTCGCATCTTGAAGCTACTTCGCCTAACTCCCATTGGGTATGTTCCCTCTCATACATTGGAATATAAGCATAACTCGTTAATTGTTGTCGATTTATAATCTTCTCAAAGGTAACATAATTTGGTTGGTGTGCATTTCAGAGTTGGATTGGTCTGCATAGGATCAAAGATATTGGTAATAATGAAGGGTGACAAGGAGTTGGTTGGAACCCTTCGCTTAAAGAAGCTGGCCCTGATGGAGAAGAGGTAAGCGGGTTCGGACCGAATTTGCTTGAATTCATTATTGTTGATTTTGAAACTGATGGAAACTTTCAATCCTTGATTATAGGTGATTGAAGTGTTACTTGCACTGACATAGGAGGTTGAATATGCTTTTATTAAGAACTTCAAAAGGCGTATGACTCCACAACCAATGAAAATTCGTGCATATATTGAAATGAAATTCTTTCAGTTTGATGGAGTTCTCCATATTAAGGTATTGCTGGGATCCTTTAAACTTTGTTATTGTTTGATGTACTAACTGACATGGTGCTAGATATCATAGTTCCTGAATGTGGTATAACTTTAGAATATTAAATATTTATATCATTGTGGATTTGCAGGAAGCTGACGAGGAAAGTCAAGCTTCTAGTAATGATGACCGGGCCCGCTTAAAATCAAACCGGTTATGGAGCTCATTGGTTTAAAGATAGAGCATATCCTGTTAGTGGTAATGATGACTCGGCCCATAATCCTGCAAATGGTAGTACAGATAGAGTATATCCTCGTCAAGCTGGTTTAAAGCTTCAAAGTGAGTTTGGACATCTAGATTGTCTATGGAAGATTCTCAACAATGAATTGATGGTGAACCTTGCTTTCAATTGAGCGAGTTAGTTAGCGATCAAAGACATAAATGGTGAAGTCCGTCAAAAAAATTCTAGACCGTATGAATAATTTTGAACTTTTTTTGTTAGGTTTGTAAAAGAATTTCAGATCAACATTAATTTAAAATAAAATGTCGACTTCTTTGCAAAATATGGCAAGAAAGATGGTTAGTGTGGATCGCAATGATAAAGACGCTAGCTACCTCTTTTACAATTGAAGATTCAGACAATCTTTATAAGCCTACTCATGTCGAAGAGGTGAGATTATCTAACAGCCGTTTATAAGTGAAAAGATGTTCGAGTTTTTTTTGTTTTCTAATACTAATCGCCTATATTTTCGGTGAAAATTATGCATGGAATATTAATGAAGAGAACTATCTATACTATTGAAGATACAATCTCTAATATATGCCACATGAAATTTTCGTAGGTGTAAGAGGAGCAAAAGGAAGAAAGAGTCCGACGATGGTGAGGCCCCCGAGATAACGCTATGGGAAGCACCGATGGCTAGTGTTTTAATTCCTTTGGATTTCCGTTCTTTCAGTATACCCGGCTGATGCGATAAAGGTATCATTTACTCCCCGTAGTAGGCCTCTATTATTATGCGACTCATTTAGTACTTGTACGCGTATGACTCCATGAACATAGTCAACCCCATTAAGTCGATATAGTGTTTCCGTTGCTATAACATCAGCAACACAACCTTTATATACTCACAACTAGAAAAATACACTCAATTAAGTAATGCATTCCTTTACTCACTCGAATGCGCCTAATTCTTATCTACTAGAAATCTTAATCCATTTGTTGTCTCCTTAACCCTAGATCTTGTTGTTTCCTCGGATGTGTTTGCTCTCTTTGTGTTCCTTGTTGTTAGCTTGTAGGTATACTATACTCATAGCACATAATGGTTAGTTTGTATATGTATACTATAATCTCATAACTGAACCCTCACCTGAATAGCACATAATGTCTTGCTTTAAAAGAAAGAATTATCGTTTCTGAAATATCTTGATAAGTTGGTCTATTATTTCGTTCTCTTTGTGTTCCATGTTGGCATTGTTAAACTTTTACTGACCTGATCTCTCAGCGTGTTTTGTGTAGGATTTATGAAGAGAATGATATCTCAAGATCGTTTGGAGCGTAGATGTGGATAATAACAGACTGGATTGCAAATTGAGAAATGTATGAATTTCAGCAAATTGAGAATGTATGGATATCGTAAGAATGGTAAATTGAGAATATATGTATTGCAGGCTCCGTGTTTGTGTTAAATTGTATTACATCCATGTAAACTAAGTCCAGGTCCATGACGGTGACTTGTCCGCAGGCCTTTAATCGGAAGCCCAGGTCCATCATAATGACTGGGCTACCCATATTTTTTTATTTGTTATTAGAAAATTGTCACGGTTAATCGTGACAAGAAATTGTGACAAAAGAGAACACGTGTCACCATCATTTGTGTTGTTATAAATGAAAGTAGCAGTTTAAATGTTACAAGAATCTGGATAAAAAGACAGGTGTCTCTAAAGTAGTCGTTGCTAAATTATTGTAACACTTATATGTGTTACTTATAACCGTGATTTAAAGGGGACACGTGTCCCTGGCCGAATTGTTGTAGTGATGGTGTCACGCTTAAACCGGTTAAGATAAATGTGACAAATATGACACGTGTCGCAATCATAAAATTAGTCAATTGTGACTATTAATTATTGTAACGCTTTTTTAAATGTGACGTATTTGTGTCGTGATTGTCACAGATTAAACCGTCACAAAACGCCATCACAAATATTAATAACGGCCTAATTTTCACAGGCTATACCCGTTGCAAATTTAATAAGTAACAGGTATAGCCTGTGACAAAATTCCTGATTTGGTGTAGTGGGACTAAGACAAGGTGACCCTTTATCACCCTACCTCTTCATAGTTTGCATGGAAATTCTATCTAGACTTCTGGAGTCAGCAATAGAAGACAAGAGAATATCTGGGTTCCAGATAAACAAGGAAGCACCAAATATCTCGCACCTATTCTTCGCAGACGACTGCTTTTTATTCACAAAAGCGGATCTGGGGGGAAGCGAAAAGTCTCTTGGAAATTTTTATGATTAATCACGGGGCAAATGGTGAACCTACAGAAATACAAATGTCTATTTCAGCCCAAAATTCACCAAAAAACATGGAAAAATAATTGCAAGAATTTTAAAGGTTCCGCTGATGACCAAAAATGATAGGTACCTGGGTACACCGCTTTTCTTTTATAAAATCCGAAAAGCCAACTTTGAACCGCTGCCACAACGTTATTACTTTACATTACAAGGTTGGAAATCAAAACTGCTATCTCAAGCAGGGAGGACTGTATTGATAAAATCATTACTTCAATCCTACCCAACTTATCAAATGCAAGTCCTGCATCACGAAAACAACACTTCGGATCGGGGCCTTGACCGTATTCTGGAGAAACTTTTGGTGGAAAAAGATGGACAAAAAGGAAAAGAGGATTTATAAGAGCTTGGAATAGTATTTGTAAACCTGTTTCCAAAGGTGGTTTAGGAATTAAAAACCCCCATAAATTTAACTTAGCCCTTCTTACCAAGCTCGCAAGTAGATTAGTCAACGAACAAGACCAATTATGGGTCAAACTGTTAAGAGCAAAATATTTCCCAAATTCCCACCACCTGGAAAAATCCAGAACTTCGAACCTATAATGGATTTGGACAAGTATTCAGAAAGGGATAGAGTTAATAAGGCAATTACATCTGGCAAGTCAAAAATGGTGCCTCGGTGAAAATATGGGAAGACAGATGGATCCCTAATGCGGAGATAATCCAAAAAATTCCCAACAGTTAGGGACAAGCGCCAATAAGAGTTCAAGAACTAATTACAGATCAGAATACGTGGGAGCAAGAAAAGTTAGACCAATTCTTTTATCCACAAGAAAAAATCCAAGCTTTAAACCCTAGAAACCAGGAGCAAGACATCATTAGATGGAGACATCATAAATCAGGAAAAATTTCTGCCAAAAATGTTTATACTTTTCTAGCAAATCAGGATCTCGACAATAATGAAATCCCGGATTTTCCATGGAATAGAATATGGAATATCCAAGCCATTCCCAGAATTAGACTTTTTGTTTGGAAATTAATGCAAAAGGCCCTCCCAACATCGGCTAGACGAGGCGCTCACAATACGGAAATCGACCCGCTTTGTCATCTATGCAACCATCAAATGCAAGAAACGGAGATTCATATTTTTTGTGAGTGTTCTTTTGCAAGAACAGTCTGGTTTAGCCTTTCCCTACACAATATGATCAATAGAGGCCCTCCCAACTCTGTTATTGATTGGGTAAAATGTTCGATTACGGAATCTGATCTGAACCAATTTCAGGTAAAAATTTCAACCACAATTTGGTTCATTTGGAAATATAGATGTTCAATTGTATTTGAGAGAATCCATCCAGACCCAGTCACTTTAATAGAACAAATAAATAATTTCTTAAACTCCTCCCCGTCGAATATGCTACAAAGGAAAAAAAGAGACAAAAAGACAATTCCTACCAACGATTATTGGTCAAACTGCAATTGATCGATTATCTTCATTGATGCTTCGTACAAGAAAGAAGATTCTTCAATGGGATACGCTTTCATTCTGTACTCCCATAGAGATGAGAGAGGCATTCCTTCATGCACCTTTCAAGGCTCAGAGTGGGCAACATCGGCTTTACATGCAGAAGCAAAATTCCCATCAAGGCCATTACGTGGTTAAAGGATAATATCTTATCAAGCGTGGCTATTGTAATCGACCTGTAAGGCCTTGGCCAGGCAACTCTAAACATGTGGTAACCGCAGATCTCCATGGCGACGTAAAACACTTTGCAGAAATAAGGATGATCTTGGAAGAATTACCCCAATCTAAAGTAAAATTTATAAGGAGAAAAAACAACAATGCAGCGGATTACATCACAAAGGAGGCAAGAATCAAAAGGTTACAACACATGTCTGAAAACTTAAACCAACGCGTTCACAAGTCTAGCTTAGATTCCAACTCTTTTGATAAAAATGATTATGTAAATCTGATGTATTACATTTGCTAGTCTTAATATATGACCTTTTCCATAAAAAAAAAAAAAGAATTCAGATTTCATGATTGTGTATACAAAACAAGTTTCTTCAGAATAAATAGACTATTTACTTTTCACAAGTGATTGTGACAGAGCATGTAATAATCATATCAATCTTGTATCAATTGTTTATTATGTTAGCAGGATAAACATGATTAACGTTTGTTTAATTATCAAGTGCTATGCCACTTGTGATGATCAGACAATTGGACGGGGGTTCTGTTAAGGAAATTCTTACTCACTTGCTCACCAAATCCAAAAGAATATAATCATAATCTCATCGAGAGGAATATGGATCTTTCTTTTATAAAGTTGGTTTTGTTTCATGGTTAAAATATTAACTTCCATAGCTCTTTAGGATGATGATATTCTTCATTCCCAAATCGAATCATTTAAATATAGTTACTTAACCTAATTTTACAAGTAGTTTTATAAAATATTAACTTCCATAATTCTGATTTGGAGCCCAAATAAACCTGGAAGTTTTTAGGGGCGACCCCAACAGAATTAGGGGCGACACAAAAAGACAAAAAAGGTCACCCAAGCGTAAATCTAAGCTACCCCTTATCTTCGATTTTTCGAAATGGCCAATATGCCCTTCTATAATCGGTAGAAAACATAGCAATCGGTAGTTAAACAATAATCGGTAGGTAAATATATACTAAGTAGTTCCCGATTAATGTGTGGATATTTCGGCTAATATGCCCTTTTATAATAGGTAGATAATGTAACTTATAAACTTATCGATTATAAGTAGCCCCAAATTCAACCTTGGACAAATTCCATAGGTTTTGAGGATACACAGTCAACCATAACCATTTGGTGTTTTGGATGTAGCCATAATCGGAAGCTAAATAGGTTACCTAACCTCCCGATTATGGGTTGCCCCAAAATGAGATTTATCTTAAATCCTTCATTTGATGAAGTTTAAAATCTGCCATAATCGATAGCTAATCTAAATTGTAAACTACCGATTATAAGTGGCCCCAGATTCAACCTTTGCCAAAACAATAATCGATAGCCAAAGCAATAATCGGTAGTTTCAAAAAATAATCGGAAGCAAACTCTTGTAATCGGTAGTCTGGGTCTATATATTAGTGTTTGGAATTTGTTTTTGAGTCATTGTGAGATATGTCCCTAACTTCCGATTGAGTGAGAAAAGAAGAAGAAAAAAAGAAGAAGATGTGGGTATATGTTGCCAACTTCCATAAACATGAATGGGTACGAATAAGAACGTGAAGTTGTTGAAGTTCAAGGTTCACTACCGTTTAGAGATGACGATTTGGGGTATATGTTGAATGATCCAAACTTTCATGAAGATGAAACCCTAGACGACGCTTTCATGGAAGAAAACGGAGAATCACCCGAAATCGAAGCTAACGATGCATCAAACATACATGCATATTGTTAGCAAACTCTAATACCCATGTTATGTGTGTTTGTGTGTGTTTTTGAACATGAAAATTCGAATTCTGCATGCATTGAATGCCATGAACGACATATAATCGGTAGCTGATTGAGTACATATCTACCGATTACAAGAAAATGTCTCCAATATATCTACAATCAGACGTTTGTTGATGTATTAAGCTACATAATATGAAAAAAAACCCAAATTGAAAGCTGTAATTTCTCACAATCGGAAGCTTTATACATCAGCAAACGTCCGATTTTCAAAAGTCGCCCCAAATACGAATTTCTCCAAAAATGAAATATTCGTAATTCTTGATATTTCATAATCGGTTGTTTATGAATTAATTTATCCTCCGATTATTGAGTTTTTTATACTGAACAATTTTACATTTTTCTATTTCGTTAATCGGTATCCTATGGTAGTATAAGACTGCCGATTATAAAAATAATCGGTTGCCTTGTATCGTACTTGATTACCGATTGTTATATAATCGGCTATATATTCTTTAAAACTTGCTTCGATTGCTAATGCATAACTTGTTGTTATCGTAGGAGGCTGTTGTAGCTAGTTGATGACGATTATTATTTGAGTCCCGATACTACGTACACTATGCAAACGATTTGGTATGCTCATGAAGTATCTTTTCTTTTTGAAATCATGCATGTTAGATGGTTATGCTTATTATTTTTTTTTTGTTATATGCGCATATAGATATTTGGAAGTAAGAAGGAGGCAAAAGAATGGCTTATGAACAAGGAAAAAGAGAAGATGTGCGTGGTAGTTTAGAACAGTTGTGTGAAGGACATTTGTTTTGAAATGATTTGTGAGCGAGGTGGGGAGAAAAATAGTCATGAGGGAAATAATAATAAGTATGTAAGGAAGACGGATATGAAATACCGAAGCCATACAAAGAAGATTGGATGCCCATTTAAGATTGTCTTCTACAATCCCGACGGTAGGGAAAGTAAAGATTGGAAAATGTATAAAGTTGCTAATGGTTTTCACAACCGCGATGATCCGGAAGATCTTATTGGACATGTAATGGTTGCGAAGCTAAAACCACATGAAATGGATACGGTGAGGTCCATGCGGATCCAAAAAGCGAGTGTGATCTTAAGTAAAATAAAGGCGGACAACCCCGATAACTTGTATTCTTTGTCTACAATTAAGTCGTCCCTAGATACGATCAAAAGGACGGAATGGTATGGTAGAACGGTCATGCATAAATCACAGTGGTTAGCTGAGTTACACGACTACACGTTGAGAACGGAAGAAAATGATGGTAAACTGCTTCGTATTTTCATGGCACATCCTAATATGATCCAATTGGCTCAGTGTTTTCATCAAATTTTGTTTATAGATGCCACTTATAAGACAAAACAAATATAACATGCCATTGTTGAACATTTCTTGTCACACTTCAGACAAAAAGACGTTTAAGATTGCATGGGGTTTAATGGATCATGAGAACAACGTGAGTTTCATTTGGATGATGGAGACGTTGAGGTCCATTTATAACATCGATGATTTTCCAAGGGTTATTGTAACGGATAACGATCAAGCCTTAATGCATGCAATAGCTTTTAGAGCACTGCTCGGTCGAACTCGCATGCGTTACTATCTCAAGCATGTTTGTCAATATTAGTGATCAAAACTATATGTCTTTATTTTTAGTTTACTTATGACTAAGTCTCGGTCTAGGATAGTTAAGTGTAGTTGAGCTCCAGACTCCATGGCGATCATCTTACGAAGACGAAGAACTACTTGAGGAATAAGTGGAACTTCATCCGATAAAAAGGTATGTGGAGACTTGAATTTATCTGTCACTCAAAAGTCTACTCTATCTCCTACTCTTGAGATAATAGTCGTATAAGTATGATAGTTTTCATACATACACATTTTCTATTTCGAGCTGAGTTTACTCGCCTATCTTTTTCTCGAAATATGTGTTAGTGAGCTTTCTCTTTAACCATTTTCATCATTACCGGTGTGACGAAATTCATGATGACGTTTCAATCTTGAAAATAGCTTTGATGACGATATTCGTGTATATTATTGTTATAACATTATAGAAGAATGTTTCAATGATTGAAATGTAGAGTTGAGATTACCAACTATGGATATAAGCATATATAGTGTGTTCGCACATTAGTGTATAAATCCATATACCGGAAACCAAGTGCGTGCATATAGTGTGTTCTTATAAATTGTTATCATGCAATCGATCATATAGACAAGCAAGCAGTTCAATTTTTACAAAACTGGTTGGAAATATTCTTCAAGACTTTAAGGTCCTAAAAGAACAGTTCGTTATCGCTAAAAAGAATCTCGAGACTTCTGGTGTCTGTGTTATTTCTATTCCGCATTATATTTCATTATATAATTGAAATATCACAGGTTGTGCGTTAAGATCAATCAATTAGAATATCCAACCTTTGGTTGTTGATTTACATTGATTGACACTTGGATATTGGTTTTTGGTACCATCCAATTTTATCTCTCTAGTATTTGATAAAGACTCGCAGATTTCCATTTGCTTGAGTAAAGATCAAATCGAGAGATAGAGTTATTAACTCCTTGATATACTTTTTATTAAGATTGAGTTTGACTGTCTAGTTGATTCTCTTAAAAGTATATTAGAGTTAGTCCATACAGATTGCTAATCGAAATATTGGGTGAGGTTGTTGTACCCCCGCTTTTTCAATTGGTATCAGAGCAGGAAAACACATTTAAAGACCTTACAAGTCTGTGTTTGTAGCGATATGACTCTATGGACAGTAGTAATATCTCTGAATTCGCAAAACCAGATCAGAATCCTTTTGATACTTCTCAAAGTTCTGAGACTTCCAAGAATTCTCTCATATCTTCCCCTCAGTCAGAAACCGTTGTCAACTGGGAAAATCGCCTAGATGTACAACTGGATGAACTTTCGGATGAAATTGACTCAGACGAGGGACCAAGTATTGATGAATAAGTCTCACAATATATCATAATCTTTGACGATATCATAGAAAAGAAAGGATCAACTGCCTACCTGGCAGAATATTTGTTTCCTCTCTGTCAAGAAAACTGGAAACAAAAAAATCTTTAAAGGATATGATAGTGGTTATAAAATCTTGCAATCAATCCTTAAAAATAGAGATGAAGAAGTCCATTCAAAGATTGCCGAATGTGAAAAACTTCAAGAGTTTCGTGAGCCGAAAGAAAGACTTGTCAACCGAGGCAATGTATGACTCTCAATGTAAATACTTTAACGACAGAGAATGCCTTTTCTTTGACAAAGAAAAACAATTGAAAGATGATCTATCTACATCTGTCAGAAGGTAAAATCACTAGAAAAGAATCTGAAAAGATTCAACACTAGCTCTACAAAATTATCTTCCATGTTAGGGGCATGTAAAGAACATCGTGATACACGAGGTCTGGGCTATAAAGGAATAGACGTTCCAAATACTGGGAAGATCAATTTTTTCAGTGCTAATAACAACTTGCTATGTGAGAAATCACCTATTACAGCTGATGTCCCTGTAAACAAAGATAGTCATTATTCGAAGACAAGGCGAAGGAGAGCCATTAAAAACACTACCTTCAACAGCTACTATTGTGGAAACAAGGGTCATGTTGAACGGAAATTTCGTTTTCGGAAAAGGAATGAAAAACTTCATAACATTCTCATATGGATGTCAAAGGAAGTAAGCAAACTTGTTTCTCTCCGTACTTAGAACATCATAGTCTCAAATCCAGAAGAGTACTGTGATAAGTCCTTTTTTAATATGTATGATACTAACTCCTTCAACGATCTTACGGGAAATAATGTCATATGGACTACTAAGATATTTGATGTTCCAAAGAAAAAGAAAAGACGTCAAAGGAAAAGAATGGTTCAATTAAGGAAGGAATATCTTCTATTAGCAAGGATTACGTTGTGACCAAAGTATCAGATTTCGATCACATTCACATCAATAATCATGCCTCAGATTTAAGAACCAGTGTGAATAATCTCAAGCGGGAAATCAAAAAATTAAGGAAGAAAACATCTTCAGGTATGTCTTGTTCTCCTTGTAATAATTCCTTTGAGATTAATCCTGCTAATTCTCTTTGTGATTTAGAGAAGGAAAACGATGATGAGCTACATGCTCTGTCTACAACTTGACCAGTTTTACTATGCTTTCTCATTCCAAATTTGTGAGGATGCACATAGAAGTCAAGATGAAACTCGTCTTGACAAAAATGGTTGTTGTATTTTTCGTTTGATTCTTTATTAATTCCTTCTAAGTAGAATTCTACTCTAGCCTTCTCTTCATAATGAAGCATAGTTGATCCATAAGAACTCTTGATAAAACCATGACTTGTTGAAACACTGAACTTTTCAATGCTCCTTATTTTGATCTAAAGATCCTTGTCAAAGTCTTTTATAAGACCCTTTACCTAGACGGTTTTTGAACTTGGTTTATAATGTGAACGTTTGCGCACCTCGGCTCATTAGCGAATTCTATTCATGAACCCTTAGGGTTTTCCTATATGTATTTCATACATACATATATGTATATATATCATGAAGCTTTTCTTGGTATGTACTAGTTCGGTAACGGAAATAGCCTCCTAAGAAATAATGGTGCAAACTATGGAAGGGTGCAATAAGGAAGTTGAGAATGAAAGAAACAAGTTTGTTGAGTTTTATGAGAACCATATTCTTATAAATTACTATCATGCAATCGATCATGTAGACAAGCAACCAGTTCAATTGTCACAACAACTGGTTGGAAATCTTCTTCAAGACTTTAAGGTCCTAAAAGAACAGTTTGTGATTGCTAAAAAGAATCTCGAGTTCAGTGAAAGATCAATTTCAAGGAAGCCAATGAGGAACTTGTTTGTGTTCGAAATTTTATTGCACGTCTTGGATAAATGTTTTATTCTATTTGTCTTGAAACTTCTTAAAAGAATTTTATTCTTGTTTTTGTTTAAGAAGGATAACTAGAGTTTGGAATATTTAATATTGTGAGTACACATAGCTATGTCCAACGTTTTCATCTTCATGTTTTTAGATTTAGTTGTTTAAATTCTAAAGTTTGGTTTGGAAGATGATTTTTAAGGTATTAATCTTTATGGTTTTATATATTGCAATATGTTATGGGATATGTATGTTTGCGTCCGTGAGCTGTTATTGTCCCATATAATGTCAAAAGTTATCTCGTTTATATGTTGATATGCTTGTATTGATACAGGATCGATGAACTTTTGACAAACAAAAGTTAAGCCTATTATGTCATTTATTGATGGAAAATAGGTTAAAATCTTTTGTTTACAAGGATTATGTCTATTATATGTCATTGTGCAAATAGTGATGGAAAATAGAATGAATCCTTGTATATTCCGCAGTATTAATCTTCCCTAATCCATAATTTATGTATATATTGTGTGGCTCCATAAGTCTTCTTGTGTGAGCATTTCCAACTAGACTAATCATAGATTTGTTTGTGGTTATTTTGGTTGTGTATTCCGATTAAATTAACCATGGGTCTCTTGTGGTTAGTTTAAATGATAATTTCGGATACAAAATCATTTTGTGGTTTTTGGTGTCCAAAGAAATTCTTCTTTTCTTGTAAAAGTAAGGTCGCTCTTGTTGTTCTTTCGGGAATGACATCAAATGGGGGAGAGTTCTTTTGAACTTGTGCTTAATTGCCATATCTTTGTGGGGAGTGCGGCTGTGGAATATTTGAGGAGTTATCTTGTATCTTTATCTACCTCGTGATGAATGCATTTAGCTCCGGATTTATGATTGCATCTAAACAAAGTTTATATGTACTTTTCTTTGGTCTTGAAGTGTCCCCATGAAAATTTCATTAGGATCCAGTTTTCGTACCTTTGCCAATTTTATTGACCAAAAGGGGGAGAATTAATATGTAGTTCACACTACAAATGGTTTTCGAATAATTATGTAAGGGGGAGTGGTTTTCGTGTTGAGACGAAGTATTGACTAAGGGGGAGTGATACATATCACCATAATATTGTTGTTGAAGTTATGATATGAGAACTTTGATGTTGTGTAATAATACTATGACACTGTATAACAATGATCGAGAGCTTCTGTTTTCTCATTGTTATGGCTACAGAACTTCAACAACTATGATGGTGAGTTGAACATCTATGGAATCATAGGAGTACTTGGAAAAGACGAAGTTTTCGAGTAACGTTGAAGCACCAAGGAGATAAAGCATGTGGACGAGAAGCTACAAAGTTTTATCTATTTTGTAATCCATATGTATTGATAGTTTTGTCACTAAAATTGACAAAGGGGGGAGATTGTTAGAGCATTGCTCGGTCGAACTCGCATGCGTTTATATCTCAAGCATGTTTGTCAATATTAGTGATCAAAACTATATGTCTTGATTTCTAGTTTACTTATGACTAAGTCTCGGTCTAGGATAGTTAAGTGTAGTTGAGCTCCAGACTCCATGGCGATCATCTTACGAATTCATCCGAGAAAAAGGTATGTGGAGACTTGAACTTATCTGTCACTCGAAAGTCTACTCTATCTCCTACTCTTGAGACAATAGTCGTATAAGTATGATAGTTTTCATACATACACATTTGCTATTTAATTTCTGAGTTTACTCGCCTATCTTTTTCTCGAAATATGTTTTGGTGAGCTTTCGCTTTAACCATTTTCATCTTTACCCGTGACGAAAGTCATGATGACGTTTCAATCTTGAAAATAGCTTTGATGACGATAGTCGTGAATAACACTTGTTATAACATTATAGAAGAATGTTTCAATGATTGAAATGTAGAGTTGATATTACCAACTATGGATATAAGCATATATAGTGTGTTCGCACATTAGTGTATAAATCCATGTGTTGGAAACCAAGTGCGTGCATATGTGTGCATGCGGTACTGGTGAAGGAGACATAATTTATTGGGCAAGATAAAATGAAATCACAAACATCTTCGTCTGATGTTTGTGGTACCATCGATCACAACTGATGGAAGCTATATATAAAACTTAAAGAAGGGGAACATAATTTTAATACCCCTCAAAATTCGCCCTTTAAAATATACCCTTATTCAATTTTTAAAAATACCCCTATCTTGAAAAAGTGGAAGCAACTAGCACAAGTTGCTTTATGACGCAACAAAGACAAGTTGCTTCCCGAAGTGGACGCAACTTTTATAAGTTGCTTCCAAAAAGTGGAAGCAACTTTCTCAAGTTGACTCCAAAAACAATATTTTTTTACCCCTCGGAGGTATTTGTGCAAGGTCAATAAAATGGAGGGTATTTATAACATTCCCACCAAGAATATGAAGTTGCAACTCAAAAAAAAAGTTCATAAATCCTTGTTTGCTTGTACAAAAGCAGCAGGTTTACTAACTCCTTTTATATAATTTTTTTTTTTGATGCCCTAGATCAGTGGTCCGTAGACTACATCTAAACTCCTTAAATTGGAGTGGATTTCAACAATTACAGGGTTCGAACCCCTGCATCCCAGTGGAAGGGAGCATGCCAACCACCAAACCACTAATACATAGTTTTCACTTCCAAATCCTAACGTGGTTGTGACTTGTGGGAAATGGAACTTATCCATTTATTCTGGAATTTTTTTTGGATGTACTGATGCATATGAATGTGATGGCAATTCGGTCTACTTTCGGTAGTTAGCTAGCTAGTGCAACTTAGTATATTCTTCTCTCTCACACTCTCACTGACAGCCACAGCCGTTTGGCCTTTGAAAAATAAAATTTGAGTCTTTGATAATATCTTGAACAACACATCGTTAGCAGGTAAAAAGTTGCCCACCAAATTCAAAAGAGAACATAATATTTTTGGAACATTGGATCTTTCTTTAATAAAAAAATATTCTAGCACAAATTCCATTTCTTATGCCCCCTTAGAGTGACGTCAGTGGCTCATCGTCATCATATTCTTCAAACTGATCAATGTCATCGTCATCATAGTAATAATCATCAAAATATTCACTGCTAGAAATAGTGGACAAAATACCCGTAGCGGATTTTGAATCATAATTCAAGCCATTTCCATCCACGACACTCCAAGCCAATGACCGCTGATTCATAGCAACACTAGATGATTTAAGCTTTTGGGTTCCTTTGGCCTTATCTTTCTATTCATAGCAACACTAGATGATTTAAGCTTTTGGCAATCAATTCAAGGCTAATTTTTGATGACATGTTATAAGTCTCTACACTCTCACCAAAAATGAGATCATTTCGAGATGTATAAGACCACCATCTACCATTTTGAATATCAACCGTTGAAATTAAAATATGTGGATGGTGAAGTTTCGTATTTCGGAATTCTCTCATTTTTAGTATGAATGTAGGGTTTTATACGAGGAACATGTCGCCAGAATATTAGCTTTAAATTCATTACCGGTTGGGTTTGGTAGAAAAAATGATAACCATGTCAACGGATTATGTCATTATAACCATGTCAACGGATCCTTCCCCTTTGTTAATTTGTTGGAATTGAATTATTTGACTGCGGTAGTTCAATAAAATATTAACTTTGATATCACTATTTAGCCTGGCGTTTTTAGGGGTCACTCAAAAGGATTTAGTGGCCAACAATAAAACAAAATAAGGTCACCCAAACCTAAATTGAGTTCACCCCTTATTCTTTTTTTTCGTAATGGTAAAATTGCCCTTCAATAATCGGAAATTAAACATGAATTCGGTAGTCACTTTACATTTAGTTATTGTTAGCAATTTTTTTTTTTTCTTCGCGAATTTTAGTTCTACCATAATCGGTAGATAAAAATCTATATTATCTACCGATTATGGATGATGTTCTTGGAATTACATTAGCAGAAACATAATCGGTAGATAACTATCTATTTTACCTACCGATTATGGTTGATGTTATTAAGAAAAGTAGATAGTTATGGTACCGTACAACGGCAAGGACGAGGAGAGAGACGAAAATATTTCCGTAATTTTGTAAAGCTGTTGAGAAGATTTCTTGTGAAACGATTCTTTCACTTACCCTTTCCGTCATTTCCGTTTTTATTGATCTTTTTTCTGTTTTTCTCTTTACTTTACCGTATTTAGCCGAATGACAAAACTGCCCCTGTTCCCAGTGAAGCCTGGTTTACAACTTCAGCATCAAATCTCTTTTCAAAAGAGTGTTATGGTAAACTAATTTTTCATCACCCCTAGTAGGATATCGAATTTCGAAGGAAAAGTACAAAATTCTTTGGTGGTGTACTAATCCAATCCAATTTGATTTTATTTTGTTATATAAACTTTGGTACAGTCTCAAATAAATTGATACATTTGTCGGCGGATAACTCAAGTTTTTAGCTTCACAATTTTGGAATAATTTCCAGGATCCTCTATTATCCACATGCTAGAGATTGTTAAGATAGATAGAACACCTCCTAAGGCCCAGTGATTGATTACCCATATGATTATGATTATTTTCGACGATGTCCAACTGCAATTAGGCTATATGGTCATTTTCGCTGACCTAGTCTTAAACATATCTTATTTTTGTGGCGCCTAAAGCTAAAAGGGGCAAATAACTTATTTTTCAACAAAAACAAAAATAACATCATCTTCGTATCCGTCTTCGCCCTGGAGACATCATTCCTTTAAACCATCTGCAACTATGTTGCACAGACACGGACACGGGACACAGTTACGACACGACACGGTTACGGGGACACGTCAAATCTCAAAAATGTTGGTTACGGGGACACGTTATATGTATTACACACGTCATTAAAATGAGATTCTATAACAATCTACACAAGATAATAATTATTTTTATTTTTCAAAATACTTAACAAATAAAATTAATAATAATAACATTTTGATCAAGTTTTTCATAAATAATGTTTGGATATGACTAAAATACGATTAAATTAGCCTCGCATTTAGTTTATTTTGATTTTTCATACCAAAATTAATCATTTGTGGTGTGTCCGAAAGTGTCCAAATAGTGTCCGTAAAGTGTCAAATGTCGATTTTTACGCGACACGTGAAGTGGCGTGTCCATGGCGTGTCGTAACAGTGTCGTGTCCGATCATGTGTCCGACACGGTTACGGTATCTTTCTAGGCGTGTCCGTGCAACATAGATCTGCAATAACTGAAACCCAAACTATTAGTCCATTAGAAGACATGAAGCAACAAAATTGTGCATGAGCCAATTACTTAGCAACCCAAATTTCCATGAGCATGAAAATTTGTTTTTGCATTAGAAAAATTGCTCTTAAACCTTACAATTAAAATTGAAATTGAAATGCAACATACAAGATATTATCAAAATAAAAAATAAATAAAAAAGCAATAGCAAACTGGGTGTGCTTGGTAGATAGTCTAGCTACAATATCTTAGGTTTCACATTCATTTTTAGTTTAGGGGATAAATAGAGTACTAAAATTGGTCAAAATCATGGACATATCTTTTCAATGTCTGTTGATTTGACTATACAGCATAAAAGTGATATTTCATCAATTGAAGGGGCATAAAAACATTTTAAAGCTAAATGCCAACGAAAGAAATGAAATAAGGGGACAAAAACACTTATAAGGTTGCTGTGATTAACCTTCCTGAGAGTTGAAGGGGCATAAAAACTTAGATGTTAGTTACTGAGTAGCACTGTACAGTTGGCTACATGAGTGTCATGAGACGTTGTTCAGCTAATGGTGATGCACAATTGCAGGTTGAGTTTTTGATTTTCTGACCATCATATTGTGAATACTCTGTTGATATATACCTCCCCAACCCTTCCTGTCATTCATAAGAGGTGTTTAGAAGATTTATCAAATTTCAAATGCATATTGATTTTTCTCTTTATCAAGAAATGTGTTGGTGATGTTTTTGCCTACTTTCTAAGCTTAGATTTTCTGGAAAGAATTCCACATAACCGCCCTTAAATCAACAAGAAGCCACATAATATAAACTATTAGATTACTGATACATCAAGTTGTGAACTATAATATGGACATGTTAACAGCACCTCCTTTTGCACAGGAGAGATCTGCTACAAGTTACTACAACAAGTGTAAGATAGAAGATACTACTAACAAGTAGAACAACAAAGAGAGACTATATATATATATTACGTAGGGATCGAGCTGCCTTCGAGATAACAGGACTAGTAGTATGGTTTACGAAGCATGTTCTGCTTCTTCCTGGGATTGTTGTTATCTACATCATAACTACTTATTCTTGGTGGTGGAGCCTGCTTGTTGTAATGATGCTTCTCAACTTCCAGCACACCGCCATATTTACGAACTGCTTCATAACAGTCTATGACCTCGACATAGTTTGTTTGTAGTGGAGTCTGCTGTTGTCGGTAATGGTAATGATGAGGGTGCTGGACATGCTGTGGAGCTCTACCCTTGCGTAAGTTTTCGACCATACCAAATCCCTCAAACCCAACTTTTGATAGGTCTTTTTGTGGTGCCATCTCACAACTGGTTTGCTCGTACAACTCAAAACAAGTTCTTAAATCTTTTTTTGCTCGTACTAAAGCAGCAGGTTCACTTGCTCCCTTTATATAGGTTCAAATCCTAACCTTGTTGTTGTAAATGCCAACTTATCCATATATTCTCGATCGAACAACTTTTGAATGTGCAGATGCATATGGTGAAGCCAGTTTGGCAAATAGTTAGTGCAACAAAGTATATTCTTTCCCCACGCTCTCTTTAAGTGACAGCTCCGCAGGCTTGCCTTTGTTGGGGGGAACCTATATCTAATTTTTTTTCTTTCTCTATCCATCTTTTTACTCTCATTATCTCTTAAGAATATTTCATTCCCATCCATTTGGAGTGATCAAGAGCAATCCACTGGAATCTTTGAAAATATCGTTTGGGGTCTTTGAAATATCTTGAACGAACACATCTTTAGCAGGTATAAAGTAACTTCTATGATTCGGAATTGATGAGTAAAATACTTCCCATGTTCACATTTTATCTAGAAGGTTGGAATGAATAAGCAAAAATAATGTCATTCATCAACAGTGATTTTGGAATTCAGATTTGATGATTTTGTATATAAAACAAGTTTCTTTAGAATAAATAGACTATTTACTTTTCACAAGTGATTGTGACAGAGCATGTAATAATCATATCAATCTTGTATCAATTGTTTATTATGTTAGCAGGACAAACATGATTAACATTTGTTTAATTATCAAGTGCCATGCAGGCACGGAGCTACACAAGGTCTGGTGGGGACAACAGTCCCCCTAGAATTTCCAAATTACATATTAGGCTTTAATTAATTATCATATTAGGTTTGAAAACTTTAAGTATTTATAGATTTGCCCCCTTATTAGTTAGTGCCACTGCCATGATCAGCCAATTGGACGGGGTTCTGGTAAGGAAATTCTTACTCACTTGCTCACCAAATCCAAAAGAAAATAATCATAATCTCATCGAGAGGAATATGGATCTTTCTTTTATAAAGTTGGTTCTGTTTCATGGTTAAAATATTAACTTCCATAGCTCTTTAGGAAGATGATATTCTTCATTCCCAAATCGAATCATTTGATTATAGTTACTTAACCTAATTTTACAAGTAGTTTTATAAAATATTAACTTCCATAATTCTGATTTGGAGCCCAAATAAACCTGGCATTTTTCGGGGCGACCCCAAAAGAATTAGGGGCGAGACAAAAAAGGTCACCCAAGCGTAAATCTAAGCTACCCCTTATCTTCGATTTTTCGAAATGGCCAATATGCCCTTCTATAATTGGTAGCAAACATAACAATCGGTAGTTAAACAATAATCGGTAGGTAAATATATACTAAGTAGTTCCCGATTAATGTGTGGATATTTCGGCTAATATGCCCTTTTATAATCGGTAGATAATATAACTTATAAACTTACCGATTATAAGTAGCCCCAGATTCAACCTTGGCCAAATTCCATAGGTTTTGAGGATACACAGCCAACCATAACCATTTGGTTAGTGTTTTGGATGTAGCCATAATCGGAAGCTAAATAGGTTACCTAACCTCCCGATTATGGGTTGCCCCAAAATGAGATTTATCTTAAATCCTTCATTTGATGAATTTTGAAATATGCCATAATCGATAGCTAATCTAAATTGTAAACTACTAATTATAAGTAGCCCCAGATTCAACCTTTGCCAAAATAATAATCGGTAGCCAAAGCAATAATCGGTAATTTCAAAAAATAATCGGAAGAAAACTCTTGTAATCGGTAGTCTGTTTTCTATATATTAGTGTTTGGAAATTTTTTTTGAGTCATTGTGAGATATGTCCCTAACTTCCGATTGAGTGAGAGAAGAAGAAGAAAAAAAAGAAGAAGAAGTGGGTATATGTTGCCAACTTCCATAAACATGGATAAGTACGAAGAAGAACGTGAAGTTGTTGAAGTTCAAGGTTCACTACCGTTTAGAGATGACGATTTGGGATATATGTTGAATGATCCAAACTTTCATGAAGATGAAACCCTAGACGACGCTTTCATGGAAGAAAACGGAGAATCACCCGAAATCGAAGCTAACGATGTATCAACATACACACATATTGTTAACAAACTCTAATACCCATGTTATGTGCGTTTGTGTGTGTTTTTAAACGTGAAAATTCGATTTCTGCATGCATTGAATGCCATGAACGACATATAATCGGTAGCTAATTGAGTACCATATCTATCGATTACAAGAAAATGTCTCCAATATATCTACAATCGGACGTTTGTTGATGTATTAAGCTACCGAATATGAAAAAAAAACCCAAATTGAAAGCTTTAATTTCTCACAATCGGAAGCTTTATACATCAGCAAACGTCCGATTTTCAAAAGTCGCCCCAAACACGAATATCTCCAAAAATGAAATATTCGTAATTCTTGATATTTCATAATCAGTTGTTTATGAATTAATTTATCCTCCGATTATTGAAGTTTTTTATACAAAACAATTGTACATTTTTCTATTTCGTTAATCGGTAGCCTATGGTAGTATAAGACTGCCGATTATTAGATAATCGGTTGCCTTGTATCGTATTTGATTACCAATTGTTATATAATCGGTTATATATTCTTTAAAACTTGCTTCTGATTGCTAATGCATAACTTGTTGTTATCGTGCGTAGGTTGTTGTAGCGGTTGATGACGATTATTATTTGAGTCCAGATACTTCCCTACACTATGGAAACGATTTGGTATGCTCATGAATTATCTTTTCTTTTTGAAATCATGTATGTTAGATGGTTATGCTTATTATTTTTGTTTTGTTATATGCGCATATAGATATTTGGAAGTAAGAAGGAGGCAAAGGAATGGCTTATGAACAAGGCAAAAGAGAAGATGTGCGTGGTAGTTCAGAACAGTTGTGTGAAGGACATTCGGTTTGAAATGATTTGTGAGCGAGGTGGGGAGAAAAATAGTCATGAGGGAAAGAATAATAAGTATGTAAGGAAGACGGATAGGAAATACCAAAGCCATACAAACAAGATTGGATTCCCATTTAAGATTGTCTTCTACAAGCCCGACGGTAGGGAAAGTAAAGATTGGAAAATGTATAAAGTTGCTAATGGTTGTCACAACCGCGATGATCCGGAAGATCTTATTAGACATGTAATGGTTGCGAAGCTAAAACCACATGAAATGGATACGGTGAGGTCCATGCGGATCCAAAAAGCGAGTGCGATCTTAAGTAAAATAAAGGCGGACGACCCCGAAAACTTGTCTTCTTTGTCTACAATTGAGTCGGACCTAGTTACGATCAAAAGGACGGAATGGGATGGTAGAACGGTCATGCAACAATCACAGTGGTTAGCTTAGTTACACGACTACACGTCATAATGGAAGAAAGTGATGGTAAAGGGATTCGTATTTTCATGACACATCCCGATATGATCCAATTGGCTCAGTGTTTTCATCAAATTTTGTTGATAGATGCCACTTATAAGACAAAACAAATATAACGTTGTTGAACATTGCTTGTCAGACTTCGGACAAAAAGACGTTTAAGATTGCATGGGGTTTAATGGATCATGAGAACAACGTGAGTTTCATTGGATGTTGGAGACGTTGAGGTCCATTTATAAGAACGATGATTTTCCAAGGGTTATTGTAACGGATAATGATCAAGCCTTAATGCATGCAATAGCTGTTAGAGCATTGCTCGGTCGAACTCGCATGCATTACTATCTCAAGCATGTTTGTCAATATTAGTGATCAAAACTATATGTCTTGATTTCTATTTTACTTATAACTAAGTTTCGGTCTAGGATAGTTAAGTGTAGTTCAGCTCCAGACTCCATGGCGATCATCTTACGAAGACGAAGAACTACTCGAGGAATAAGTGGAACTTCATCCGATAAAAAGGTATGTGGAGACTTGAACTTATATGTTACTCAAAAGTCTACTATATCTCATACTCTTGAGACGATAGTCATATAAGTATGATAGTTTTCATACATACACATTTGCTATTTCGAGCCGAGTTTACTCGCCTATCTTTTTCTCGAAATATGTGTTAGTGAGCTTTCGCTTTAACCATTTTCATCTTTACCCGTGATGAAAGTCATGTTGACATTTCATTCTTGAAAATAGCTTTGATGACGATAGTCGTGAATAAGGATTGTTATAACATTATAGAAGAATGTTTCAATGATTGAAATGTAGAGTTGAGATTACCAACTATGGATATAAGCATATATAGTGTGTTCGCACATTAGTGTATAAAACCATATACCTAAAACCAAAAAGTGTGCATATAGTGTGTTCTTATAAATTGCTATCATGCAATCAATCATGTAGACAAGCAAGCAAATTCAATTGTCACAACAACTGGTTGGAAATCTTCTTCAAGACTTTAAGGTCCTAAAAGAACAGTTCGGGATCGCTAAAAAGAATCTCGAGTTCGTAAGGATCAAGCTGAAGGAAGCCAATGAGGAACTTGTTTGTGTTCGAAATCTTATTGCACGTCTTGGATATATGTTTTATTCTATTTTTCTAGGAAACTTCTTAAAAGAATTTTATTCTTGTTTTTGTTTAAGAAGGATAACTAGAGTTTGGAATAGCCATTATTGTGAGTACACATAGCTATGTCCAACATTTTCATCTTCATGTTTTTAGATTTATTTGTTTAAATTCTAAAGTTTGGTTTGGAAGATGATTTTTGCAGTATTAATCTTTATGGTTTTATATATTGCAATATGTTATGGGATATGTATGTTTGCGTCCGTGAACTGTTATTGTCCCATATAATGTCAAAAGTTATCTCGTTTATATGTCGATATGCATGTATTGATACAGGATCGATGAACTTTTGAAAAACAAAAGTTAAGCCTATTATGTCATTTATTGATGGAAGATAGGCTAAAATCTTTTGTTTACAAGGATTATGTCTATTATATGTCATTGTGCAAATAGTGATGGAAAATAGAATGAATCCTTGTATATTCCGTAGTATTGATCTTCCCTGATCTATATATTATGTATATACTGTGTGGCTCCATAAGTCTTCTTGTGTGAGCATTTCCAACTAGACTAATCATAGATTCGTTTGTGGTTATTTTGGTTGTGTATTCCGATTAAATTAATCATGGGTTCTCTTGTGGTTAGTTTAAATGAGAATTTCGGATACAAGATCATTTTGTGGTTTTTGGCGTCCAAAGATATCCTTCTTTTCTCGTAAAAGTAAGGTCGCTCTTGTTGTTCTTTCGGGAATGACATCAAATGGGGGAGAGTTCTTTTGAACTTGTGCTTAATTGCCATATCTTTGTGGGGAGTGCGTGTGGAATATTTGAGGAGTTATCTTGTATCTTTATAAACTCCGTGATGAATGCATTTAGCTTCGGCTTATGATTGCATCTAAACAAAGTTGATATGTACTTTTCTTTGGTCTTAAAGTGTGTCCATGAAAATTTCATTAGGATCCCGTTTGCTGCCTCTTGCCAATTTTATTGACAAAAAGGGGGAGAATTAATATGTAGTTCACTCCAAATACATATGGTTTTCGGATCATTATGTAAGGGGGAGTGGTTTTCATGTTGAGACGAATTATTGACTAAGGGGGAGTGATACATATCACCATAGTATTGTTGTCGAAGTTGTGATATGAGAACTTTGATGTTGTGTAATAATACTATGACACTATATAACAATGATCAAGAGCTTTTGTTTTCTCATTGTTATGGCTACGGAACTTCAACAACTATGATGCTAAACTGAACATCTATGGAATCATATGAGTACTTGGAAAAGACGAAGTTTTCGAGTGACGTTGAAGCACCAAGGAGATCAAGCATGTGGACGAGAAGCTACAAAGTTTTATCTATTATGTAATCCATATGTATTGATAGTTTTGTCACTAAAATTAACAGGGGGAGATTGTTAGAGCATTGCTCAAATTGAACTTGCATGCGTTGATATCTCAAGCATGCTTGTCAATAGTGATCAAAACTATATGTCTTGATTTCTAGTTTACTTATGACTAAGTCTCGGTCTAGGATAATTAAGTGTAGTTGAGATCCAAACTCCATGGAGATCATCTTACGAAGACGAAGAACTACTCGAGGAACAAGTGGAACTTCATCCGACGAAAAGGTTTGTGGAGACTTGAACTTATCTGTCACTCAAAATTATACTCTATCTCTTACTCTTGAGACAATAGTCGTATAAGTATGATAGTTTTCATACATACACATTTGCTATTTCGAGCCGAGTTTACTCGCCTATCTTTTTTCTTGAAATATGTGTTGGTGAGCTTTCGCTTTAACCATTTTCATCTTTACCCGTGACGAAAGTCATGATGATGTTTCAATCTTGAAAATAGCTTTGATGACGATAGTCGTGAATAACGATTGTTATAACATTATAGAAGAATGTTTCAAAGATTGAAATGTAGAGTTGAGATTACCAACTATGGATATAAGCATATATAGTGTGTTCGCACATTAGTGTATAAATCCATGTGCCAAAAACCAAGTGCGTGCATATGTGTGCATGTGGTATTGGTGAAGGAGACAGGGTTGGGCATGCTGGGTTCGTACGCGTTCCTACGGAAGTTTTCATACCGAAAATTTTTGCTGAGTTTGTAAGTTTGAAAACTAGTAAACCGGTCACCTTAGGTACGCATAATTAGACGCTGCATCTCCACGAAGTTTTCGAACCGAAAATTTCTGAGTTTGTAAACTTAAATCCGGTAGCTAAGGTATGTATACCCGTACGCGTACCCAAGCTGGTTATTTCTCAAATCGGTAGTTCATGAACTTAAAAGAATAAATTATAAGGAATGTAATCTTTGCAAACCGTGGCTATATTGTTCATGAATTGATTCAAGTGGATCAAACTGATTTTGCTTCAATTGTGTCTATGAATAAAGACCTAAGCAATTGAACAACTCTTCAACTAGTTCTTATGATTCATTTGAACTAGTTATGAGAAAGATGAATACGGTTAATATGAAAATGCTCATATGGCTAACCATTGGTTAACTACTTGTGAACCAACTAAGTGTACACGTTTATGTACGGTTACTCAAACCTAAATGAATACATTTCATTTGTGTGTGACAAGTTAAGTTTCAATATAACAGTTGAAAGATACTCCCTCCGTCCCACTATTAAGTGACCTATTTACTTTTAGATTTTGTCCCACCATTAAGTGACCTATATCACTAAACAAGAAGATATTTCTCAAATTATCCTTTTACTTAATTATAAGAAATATAAGAAATATGCATAATTTAATAGGCATGTTTATATTCGTTACGAGGTGTTTTAAAATGCTTTTCAATGGTATGAAGTTTGCAGAACATCCGTGGTGTAGTTTGGGGAGATAACTCATTTCAAAATTTCACTAATTATTATCAATAAGGGTATAATTGTAAAAAATGCTTAAATATACTCTTTTCCCTTGCTTTCCTTAAAAATTGTGCAAACTTGAACTAGGTCACTTAATAGTGGGACGGAGGGAGTATTAGCTTGGTTGAATCAGGTTTTTCATCTAACGGTAAATATTGTATGCTTTGCCTAATTTGAAAACTATATAAAGGGAACTCTAGCAACTGGAAAAACTAATCCCCACACCTCCTGTGTGATACTAGTTGGTTTTGCTAGAGTCGATTCTCCTTTAACCTTAGGTTTCTTCTCGAGACCCTGTAGGTTAACGACCGAAAGACTTCACTGGGATTGTGAAGCTAGACGAAACTACTTCTCTTGTAGTTGAGCGATCTGATCTTGCCATTGTTTATCGTACGAGTTCAATTGAATAATTGACTAGAGATTATATCTCCGATAGGGCAAGATAAAAAGAAATCACAAACATCTTCGTCTCATCGTTTGTGATTCCACAATATCTAGTTTCGCTACCATAAAATTTAGATTACTGTGAGGTGATTGATAATACTAGGTTGTTCATCGGGAATATAAGTCCGGGTTATCAATTAGTTCCTGTTCACCTTGATTTATCAAAAGACGGAACAAAACTCATAGGTTTATCTATGGGAGACAGATTTATCTATCACCTTTTCTGTGTGATACAAATTTGTTTATTAAAGTCTTCGACTTTGGGTCGTATCAACTCTTAGTTGTGGGTGATATCAGCTAAGGTAATCAAGTGCGTAGTATCCTGCTGGGATCAGAGATGTAAGGAGCGCAACTATACCTTGAATCAGTGTGAGATTGATTAGGGTTCAACTAGCGCATTGCATCAAGTTAGTTTGTAGTAGGCTAGTATCTCAGAAGTGGGCTTAATACGGTGTGGTGTTCAATCCTGACTAGGTCCTGGGTTTTTCTGCATTTGCGGTTTCCTCGTTAACAAAACTTCTGGTGTCTGTGTTATTTCTATTCCGCATTATATTTCTTTATATAATTGAAATATCACAGGTTGTGCGTTAAGATCAATCAATTAGAATATCCAACCTTTGGTTGTTGATTTACATTGATTGACACTTGGATATTGGTTTTTGGTACCATCCAAGTTTATCTCTCTAGTATTTGATAAAGACTCGCAGATTTCCATTTGCTTGAGTAAAGATCAAATCGAGAGATAGAGATATTAACTCCTTGATATACTTTTAATTAAGATTGGGTCTGACTATCTAGATGGTTCTATTAAAAGTATATTAGAGTTAGTCCATACAAATTGCTAATCGAAATATTGGGTGAGGTTGTTGTACCCCCGCTTTTTCAATTGGTATCAGAGCAGGAAAACACATTTAAAGACCTTACAAGTCCGTGTTTGTAGTGATCTGACTCTATGGACGTGAGTAATATCTACGATCATGAAACTGGATCGAATCCTTTTGATATCGCTTCGTAGTTCGAGACTTCCCAATAATTCTCTCATATCTTCCCCTCTGTCAGAAATCGTTGTCAACTGGGAAAATCGCCTATATGTACAACTAGATGAACTTTCGGATGAAAGTGACTCAGACGAGGGACCAAGTATTGATGAAGAAGTCTCACAATATATCATAATCTTTGGCGATACCATAGAAAAGAAAGGATCAAATGCCTACCTGGCAGAATATCTGTTTCCTCTCTGTCGTGAAAAATGGAAACTAAAAACTCTTTAAAGGATATTATAGTGGTTATAAACTCTTGCAGTCAATCCTTAAAGATAGAGATGAAGAAGTCCATTCAAAGATTGCTGAATGTGAAAAACTTCAGAAGAGTTTCTGTGAGCTTAAAGAAAGACTTGCTGAACGAGGCAAATGTATGACTCTCAATGTAAATACTTTAACGACAGAGAATGTCTTTTTCTTTCCAAAGAAAAACAATAGAAAGATGATCTATCTACAACCAAGACAAGGTAAAATCACTAGAACAGAATCCAAAAGATTCAACACCGGTTGTCAAAAATTATCTTCCATGTTGAAAATGGGAAGAACATCATGATACACGAGGTCTGGGCTATAAAGGAATAGACGCTCCAAATACTGGGAAGATCAATTTTGTCAGTGCTAATAACAACTTGCTATGTGATAAATCACCTATTACAGTTGATGTCCCTGTAAACAAAGATAGTCATTCTTCAAGACAAGCTAAGAGAGAGCCATTAAAAACACTACCTTCAATCTTTATTGTGGAAAAGAGTCTTGTTTCATTACATTCTCATATGGATGTCAAAGGAAGTAATCAAACTTGTTTCTCTCCGACTTAGAACATCATAGTCTCAAATCCGAAGACTACCATGATAAGTCCTTTAATATATATGATACTAACTCCTTCTACGATCTTACGGGAAAGAATGTCATATAGACTACTAAGACATTTGATGTTCCAGTAAAAAGAAAAAGACGTCAAAGGAAAAAGAATGGTTCAATTAAGGAAGCAATATCTTCTATTGGCAAGGATTACGTTGTAACCAAAGTATCAGATTTCGATCACATTCACATCAACAATCATGCCTTATATTTAAGAACAGTGTGAATAATCTCAAGCGGGAAATCGAAAAATTAAGGAAAAAAACATCTTCAGGTATGTCTTGTTCTCCTTGTAATAATTCCCTTGAGATTAATCCTGCTAATTCTCTTTTTGATTCAGAGAAGGAAAACGATGATGAGCTACATGCTCTGTCTACAACTTGACTAGTTTTACTAAGTGCATTCTCATTCCAATTTTGTGAGGATGCACATAGAAGTCAAGATGATACTGTCTTGAAAAAATGGTTGTTGTATTTTTCGCTTGATTCTTAATTAATTCCTTCAAGTAGAATTCTACTCTAGCTTTCTTCATAATGAAGCATAGTTGATCCATAATAACTCGTGAGAAAACCATGACTTGTTGAAACACTGAACTTTTCAGTGATCCTTCTTTTGATCTAAAGATCCTTGTCAAAGTCTTTTATAAGACCCCTTTACCTATACGGTTTTTGAACCTGGTTCATAACTGTGAACGTTTGCATACCTGGACCATTACCGAATTCTATTCATGAACCCTTAGGGTTTTCCTATATGTATTTCATCCATACATATATGTATATATATCATGAAGCTTTTCTTGGTATGTACTAGTTCGGTAACGGAAAAATCCTTCTAAGAAATAATGGTGCAAACTATGGAAGGGTCCAAGAAGGAAGTTGAGAATGAAAGAAACAATTTTTTTGAGTTTTATGAGAACCATGTTCTTATAAATTACTATCATGCAATCGATCATGTAGACAAGCAAACTATTCAATTGTCACAACAATCGGTTGGAAATATTCTTCAAGACTTTAAGGTCCTAAAAGAACAGTTTGTGATCGCTAAAAAGAATCTCGAGTTCGTAGAGATCAAGTCAAGGAAGCCAATGAGGAACTTGTTTGTGTTCGAAATCTTATTGCACATCTTGGATAGATGTTTTATTCTATTTGTCTAGGAAACTTCTTAAAAGAATTTTATTCTTGTTTTTGTTTAAGAAGGTGTGGATGGTGGTTTTTAGCTTAGGGTTAAAATCGTAAAACCCTAGTCAGACAGTGACGTCACAAAACTTCAGTAATAATGTCCAAACCAAGCACATTTATTGAACCCTTTAATTTGTCTGCAAGAAAATTACCAGGGTACCTTTTTTTAATGCTAATTAGGGTTTCCATAGGCCAAAACCCTAATTCTCACACCGCATGTGCCAATGGCAAACCATGCCAGCCACACCTACCGCGCCCAGGCATGCCAACCATCCTAGCTGCACCCCTGTGCCAATGGCAAACCATGCCAGCCACACCTACCGCGCCCAGGCATGCCAACCATGCTAGATGCACCCCTGTGCCAATGGCAAACCATGCCAGCCACACCTACCGCGCCCAGGCATGCATGCCAACCATCTAGCTGCACCCCTATGCCAATGGCAAACCATGCCAGCCACACCTACCGATCCACGCCAAACGCACCTTGCCATGGCCCCATGCCAACCTAGCCGCGCCATCTTGTTGGCCTTCCCTACGCGGCTACCAAAACGAAGGCTTACGATAATCAACGGTCGCCCTTCAATCCCAGAAGCAAATCATAGCCGTCTGAGGTTACCAAACGACCTTTGGCCATCGCGTGAAGTATCAGCCCCATGCGATAAGTCGCACCTAGCCAAGCTAGCGCCATGCGCCCATGGCAAACCATGGCCCCACAGCCTGACCAAATGCTTTCTAGCCAGTCTGGCAACAAATAGCTGTGGAAAGCCTCATTACATGCCAAGTCAGGCCATCCTTTTTACCTTACAACCAAATATTGCTGTCGCCGGCTGAAACCCTTGGCCTCCTTAAATAGACTCTGCTTGCTGTTGGCCTAACCCAGCTAGCCATCTGTTCATCCATAGCAAACCCTTAGATCCCTATGCCAAACCAAACACTTTAGCCAAATTGCCTTCCATCATGTGTGACCCTTGGCCCACGCTTACTCCAAGCCAAACAAGCACTGCCATGTAGCTATTATCTGAACATATGCAATACGCCTTGTGACCATCCAGCCCACAGCACCAGTACAAACCTTAAGCAACACTGTGGCCGTGCATTCAGCCAGCCTAGACGCACCATGTGCCTTGGAAAACCCTTGGCCTTGTGCAAGTAGAGCACCACACTACATTCACTTACAGCATATCAGCACCATCAAAGCGCTATACCATAGCTACAAAATGAAGGCGATCATAAATCGTATTCGCTTCCAGCCAATCCGGGTAAATCCACAGCCATCGGTTGCAGACAGCATTTGCTGGCGCAAAAGCCTAAGTTGGCCCACGCGAGCCTTGCCATGCCAGCATACCAGCTAGCCGCGCCACCGTGCACAGCCTTCCCTCGCGGCCACAAAGCGAAAGCATTCTCGCGATCAGAAGGCTTCTATCAACCTCTTGAGATACAATCTCGGCTAGGTGAAGTCATAAACTAGTCTCCAGAGTGTTTGACCAAAGAACAACTATGCTACATCTTTTACAAAAACATTCGATACATCTGTCACGTATCACAAGTGGGATCTTTGGGTATTGGTTGGCGGTTTCACCGGTAAATCGGTATTACCATTCGCCGTGTAAAAGTGTCATAAGAGTGGCTGATTTAGCCATCGATTAAGTGAAGCGTTCATGGGACATCAATTCCGCCCATCATTCGCGATTTTGCCAGAATGCTCAATACGCATGTGGTGCCTCACTCCATTTGCGTTTTCAGATATATTGAGACCTGTATGCGTTTCCTTGACTTGTATAAATGGTCATAGATAAATGTGCACTAAGGAAGCTGCAAGTGAAATGAATATGTACAAAGGTAAGCGAGGCTCATTCATTCAAGAGTGTAAATGAATGCTGTAAGTTATGCTAAGCTACGTAACCCACCTCATATGCACAAAACAATGTCTTATTCATGTCTTTAAAACAGGTCATAAGTAAAAATGTAAGTGGGAAATGTGCAGTGAATAGAACATCGGTAAATGTGCTTAATCCTGACAAAACTGCTTTGTGATCCTGACTGTTGGCGCCAAAAGCTCAGTAAACTCAGTGTGTTTTAATTTGCAAGCCCTCTGGTGAAGTCATGCACTGCAGTACAGTATATCGGAGGCAACGCAGAGTGCAGGTCGAGCAAGAGACAAGGAGTTATTCTTAAGTGATCAAAAACTTAAAAAACCTTAGCTCAATTCTAGTAGTGGTAACACGGTGTTGTTTTTGGATCACATTTGAAGTGAAATGTAGTGAACCCTCAGCCAGTATGAAACATTGACAAAAGGTATGCTAAAGTCCTTTGAAATTCTTCCCCACTAATTTTCACATTATGTATTTGAGAACTAAATTAGGCTTCCCATTCTGTAAATGACTAAGGATAAAGTGTCGATTTTATCCCACTTAGCCTGAGGATTCACCTAGTGACACTTCATTTGATAAGTGCTAACAGACACTAGTTATCTAGATTCAAAGCACATAACTAGTCAAGTGCTTTATGATTCTAAAGTTGGCTGATACAAGACACAAGTATAGCCCTTTCAGTGCATCCATGGCATTGGCATACGTTGGAGAAGAAGTGCTGATGCTAGGGTGAAATGCTCCCTGACCATTAAACACTCAAGACCACTCATGATTCAGCACTTTCTTTTTTGTAGGTCAAGGTTTCCTTCAAACCTAACAGTAATCAAAAAACCAAACAAATATGAAATTAAAACTGGGATGCACTCACAATACAATCAGGCATGCCCTCAAACCTTCCAGTTCACTCCAGTTATACATGCCAAGAACACCAAACATCCAACCCTAATTCTTTAAAAAAAATAGAAGTCAAATGCCATGCACTCTCTCACCCATTACTCTGCGTGGTTCATTTGGGCTCCTCAGTCGTCTCTTTGGGCTCCTTCGGTTGATTGAAGAGAAGCCATAACCCTAGTTCTTCTGGCTACTCATGCCTCTAGGAAAAGTCTATGAGAAATGAGAGAAGCTAAGGAAGATGATGCGGTTGGAAGTACCTTGGTGTCGGAGTGAGAGATGAGGATGGTGGTGGGGCGGCTAATGTCGGGAGGTAGTGGAGTGGCTAGGTGAAGCTGCTCTGTCGAGAGAAAGGAAGAGGATGAAGAGAAGAGAGAAAATGGGTAAGGTGAGTTGGTGCTAGAGTGTAGAGGTTTTTGTTGTGAAGCTGAGGACATAGGAAGTTGTGGCCTTGGCGTGGGAGTGACCGTAGGATCTTGCAGGAGGAGATCACAGGCAGTGGGGGGAGAAGCCAGGCGATTTGGTGTTGTGTGGTTGTCAAGGATTAGTCACGGTAAACGACCATTGAATTATAGGCGAGGAATCTCAGTAGCTCGGAGTGGCGGAGTTCAGGATCGGCGTTGTTAGGTGGCCTCTGAAAATTGCCAGTCTCTTGCTGGGTTCTTAGTGATGATTTCTTGTAGACTTTGTTAAGTATTCATAGATGTTTCGGCTCCGATTCTTCGGCTCTTTGACTCTCAGTTCCGATTTGTTGTACCTAAAAACACAAAATTAATTAATACAAATCATTCATTCTTAAGAAAGCAGAAGAGCCATGAGTCTGCTGAGTGTCTCCCACGTTTCTAAATGAAAGATGGAAGTAAATTTCAATAAAAGAATTACATCATGATGTGGCACGCTGCATCACGAGGTCTCATTAGAATGAAGTTTTATGCCGTGTCGTCAGTCAGCCATGCGGTAACTCTGGTGTAACGCTTCCATGCGGGTTTATTCTGTATGATGGACAAGTCTCTTGCTGGTAGTTCGATGTATTAACCGGATTGTCGACCTGCATCAAAATCCCCAAATCTGCATGGCATTGATGTTTGCTGCATGTGATTATATTATCATATCAATTCAGTTGAAATGCAAATCTAGCATTGATATAGCAAGCAAGTTATCGAT
Source organism: Papaver armeniacum (assembly GCA_023531295.1). Lineage (NCBI taxonomy): Eukaryota > Viridiplantae > Streptophyta > Magnoliopsida > Ranunculales > Papaveraceae > Papaver > Papaver armeniacum. The sequence goes on from JAJJWW010012465.1 coordinate 43,591, forward strand.
TAGCCTCAAATTTCACCCAGCAAACAATCCATGGTCATAAATGCGGTAAATGACAATAAGCGATAAATTATCAAAACTGGAGTCACATAGCTTTGTAATATCTAGCCAAGCAATAATTATTCATAAATCTCATGGGCAGGTTCATAATAATAACAATCAAGAAAAAAAATTAAAACTAAACCAAAACCAGTAAACCCCAAAAGTGCAGATAATTGCGGGCTTCCATTGGAATGCATTAGGAATGGCGTTTCATGGTAGTATAGGACTCCGCTGGTGGTTACGACCGGTGGATTTCACTAAGTGAAATTATTTGCTGACCCAGTCACGTAACTGACGAAAGTGTTGTTAGTTGCTCCTGTGTGAATGATAGTGAGCTGGAAATTGTGGAAAAGATGGTATGGTTACATTTCCTGCATATCTCTTGTTGCCTGCAGATGTGTTTGTTTATTAGCTCATTTAGTATCTCTATATAAGTCTGTTTGTACCACACTCCAGGTGAAAAGCGGCAGCAGACAAATGCCAGTTATTCAAAGGTTTGGAAAATAATGATTTCTTGAAATTTAGATAATCATTTAGTTAAGATCTAATATTAAATGAGCCACAATTACTTTATTAAGTCACTATCAAATAGTATTCTCTCTGAAATTCACTTCCAAGTAGTTTTGCTTTTTGCAAATCATGCTAATATTTAATTTGCAAAATCATTATTTTTAGTTTTAATTAATTCACATGATTCGGTAGTCAATACCAGTTACGTATCCCGTCAAGAGTCACCATTGGTGGTCATTATTAGTGAGACTTAGTAGAGGCAGTTCCCTCAATCTTTGAAGTTTCAAATCTGACTTGATTCAGCGGTATGTTTACTTCAAAAGAAAAGAGTCTTGTTAAAATCTAAAGTTGAACCACTCTGACAGGAAGTTGGTTATTTGCATCTCTGAATGCATGTATTTCTCTCTCTGCAGATGACAAGGATCTGTGAAATGTGAAGTTGATTACTTTTTCATTTCTGAAATGCGTGTACTAATTTACCAAATTCGTGGTGATTCATCTGATTGTCAATTATCGTGTGGGTGGCGATGGGATTATCTATAAATTTGCGCATTTTATGCCGTAAAGCGAAGTTCTGGTCGTGTCTTCAAAGATAAATTATTACAACTCAACTGATTACCGGCTATCGTAACGATGTTTATAGACAATGATCTTGTGATATCATTGAAATCTCAATATGGAATTACCTTATTACCGTAATTATAAGATCATTGATGGGGATATTTAAAAGTTGTATTTAATGAAAATGCTGCCAATATTGGTATATCATTTATGATTGCCAATCATGAATGCGGTTATGATTCCGATACCACCGAAGTTTATCTCTGTTTGCGGTTGTGACATAATTAATCAAGTGTTCTATTTGGTACACTTTAGATACTATATTATTAAATTCAAGATTTGAAAGTTAAATTTTGTCTGCATCTATTAGTTACGATTTGAAGTTGATTTTTAGAGATATAGATCAGTGTCTTTTTTATAAAACCTAAGTGATCTAAATTGGTCACGTATTATTTTGCGATCATTATTTGTTTTCTCTGTGACAATTCTACTTTAAATGATCGATATGTGGGGAAGAAGAGGGTTCTGTTTTGCCATTGTGCCAAATGATGATTCCATACATTATACAATCTTAATTGCTTGAATGAATAATTAAAGTACAACGATTCTACGAAAATAGAGTGTGGCTGAAATTCTAAAAGGTAATTTATAAGTATGATTAATCTCGGTCAAATTAACCCATGTGTTTCTATCCATTTACGATTTCAAAGTGAGATCAATGGCTGATGATAAGTAATACTGAACTCGGTTTGCTTTTCTTACCATTCAGTAATATCATAATCAGTCAATGTTGCATGATAAACGATCTCAAAGTTTACGTCAGCACACTTCATTCAATCTTCACTCTAAAATCATGGACAAGATTAAAATAAAATTATTATGCAAGGTAAAAATCATTTAAAATACGTGATCAGTTGATACCATTAGTCTGAAGGTGGCTGTCATAAAAGGATCATTTGTAAGTAAGTTCTGTAAATCATGCAAGTAACTCAGAAGCGTGTGTCATGATATATTTCTTTAAGTAGTGTGCAAATTTCTGTAGTCAAATGTTGTCAAAGGGAAGTAGCCTCTCAAACATATAAGGTATATTCCAACACTCTTGACATAATGTGCTCCACAGATATTATTAAGCTAATGTGTTGTGTACCGAATAATCACAGTTCATAAGTGTCTAATGTTGTCAATAAGATGGCTGTGATGCTCAACACCAGGCCTTCAATGATGGTTAGAAATGGTCAAATTTCATTGAACTTCTTCCTGCCTTCATAAATATAATACAATAAATGGTTGTTACGATCAACGCAATTACAGCTAAAATACCGTAAATTTAAGGTGTATGCGTGTGATAAATAAATGAAACACTAACTATAATAATTATCATGCATCAAAAATGATATGGTTGTATATCTAAGTAAACCAAATAATCTAATTAGGAAGCGTATAATTGCATGTAGAGGAAAATCCAGGATAGCTTCTATATGATAAATATTCTCATGGGGGCCCCCAACCTAAGTTGAAGATCTATGGTTATCTGAGTTCAAAGGACAGCAGTTATAATTCATCCCTCAAGTATATGAGTTTACTCATACCATTCTGATAGAAAAGTGCTGTCTAGAAGTGAAGGGTTGAAGATTTCTCTTAATGATTCTATGGCTTAGTTTGACCTAAGAAAATGGCTTCAAATGGGGGTCTTTATGCTGGTGGTTAGGGTAACTAACTGATAACTATAAGGGCTAAGTTAATCTAGAGCACTCATGAAAAACCACTTATCGTTAGGAGCTAAATGAACACAGCAGAATGGATGTAGAAATAATGTGTGATATATGCACATTAGTTACATCATAAAGTTAGGCGGTTCAAGGACATTACGTTAGAACAGCAGTGATAAACCAGTGGAGTATTCTTCTGAGTTAAATAAGTATCTCAAGTCGTGATGTACCAGCAACAAACTTTTTCATTATACATAGCTTTCCACATGGTTTCTATTTATTGTAGAAGTTGTTGAATTTTACAGATAGAAATATGGGGTTATCTAGTTAGTTAATTAGCAGATGGATATGTCGCCGCTGACCTTACCGATATGTTATGTGCAGAGTTAAACGCACCATTCAAGGTTGTGACTCTTTTGCGAAAGATTTCTCGGCGTCTGGGACTATTATAGGCCCATACCAAACACAAATATTGTTTTTAAGTCATAAAATACTTCTAAATTTAGAACACATGTGTCTTAATTAAAGTTTGTACTACATCATCAGCGTTCTTTATTTAGGTGTTATTAAATCTGCAAGCATCGAGTATTATTGGATATTGAGACATGTCTGCTAAACCATATACTTGGCTTATTATTCTCTCTGAGAGACATCAAATATGCCAAGAAAAATTCCTCGCCTCAGTACCACCCAAATGGTTATTTTAAGTTTTATGATTGATAAATCTTTTTATCCTTATTTTTTCTGTTATTGTATTATTACAGCATGTTGTATTGCAAAAAAAGTTATGTGTGGATGAGGTGGATAATATCTTGGTTTAATATTGTTGAAATGGAAATAGCAAATATTATCCATGATGAATTGTTTATTGTTTTGATAAAGCGATGAATTCACTATATTATGATGAAGTGATAGTGAATCTTTGAGTATCAATAGTCATTTAAGATGAAATGTTGTGGTTAAATCTTGTGTTGATCATAATTTATTAGTGATGATATGATATCTAAACACTCATTGTGAGAAGAAGAAACATGATTCAATGATGACATTAGAATTCAAGTGGCGATGGTTGACTGATAAAGCGGCATTAAACGATGATCTGCTGGTACCACGTATTCTTGGAAAAGCGTCAAATAAGGAAGGTTGGATAAATTATTGTTCGAGTTGATCGTTTAGAACTCCAAAATGCTGACCCGAATTGGTGAAGAATAACAGTTATTCTCATTGGATGACAATCCGAAAGATATAGAAGAGTTTATGATTAAGAAATTTGTGGTCTGTGTAAAATTTGAATGGCAAATCCGCAAAAGAGAAGTTTTGTGGTTGAAAGTGAAAAACATGCGAGTGATACTTTTTAGATTCAGTTTGGAAGACAGCGGTGGGTGATTAACACAGTTTTTATTATTATTGATTAAGGATCAAGATGATTATCAGTTGAGAATTCTAGGATTGAAAAACTATAAATGAGTCTAAATTCTCTGAGAATAGACTCTCTGAGCACAAGCGCTCTCTTTGTCAAAGAATGTTCCCAGCAAACTTAAGTTCAATTGTTTACATTAATAATTAAGTTCAACATGTAAGATGACAGTGGCCAAAGATCTCTGCGGCTGTAGTTTATGACTTCTATATTTTTCTGCCTGATTTTCATAAACTCCATTCTGAGTAGCTAATTATTTTCATTGGTTAAAGGGATACCTTATAAAATGCAAACATGTTCAATTAATGCGCGGTGTCCGTTACGCTCTTGTTAAGCCGTCCATGTTTCTGTATAATAATTATATGTTTTGTTACGTATAATAACAGTGGTTATTTTGCATATTGAATAGATTAAATATAGCATGCTATCTATCTGTTAAGTTTAAGTGAATTTATCGAAAGATTCTAATAATTGGTAATTTTAGCAATTATAAGCTGGTGTGAATCGTAAAGGAAGTCACAAACAAAACTTATTATAGGTTGATATCAGTTACCATTTGTATTTCTGAATATCTCACATAGATTTTAAGCTTTCCTCAAGTTGAATTTTTCTTGATATGCATTAGGTTATTTGTTGGAAAAATTCATATAATTAAATTATGTCGATACTGATTTGGCAGGACGTGTGAAGTATATGCGCTGGAGTTAGAGATGCCCAAGGTTGTGGTGACATAGGTATATAGTATTGTGTCATTCTTAGTTAAATGTATAACGATGATAGATGGCGGAATTTCTGTAACTTGACATACCTCTGTCTTTCACCAACACTTTTTACTTTGTTTATTCAGTCTTTATGCAAAGTCCCAGTTCATAAGTATTCAAATACAATTAAACAACCCATCTCTCCACCTTGTGAGCAGGCTTTCCTTCTCTTTCTGTCTCTGTTTTCCTAATTGATGAACTAAAATGTGTTTACTTGCCCCAGCAATAAACCAAATTTTAAAATCCGGTCTGGAGTGTATCAGCGGTTTTATTATATTTTTGATTTCTTAGTTGTGTTGTTATATGGTTTTGATATTATTTAGGTGTAATCTACGGCATCAAGCGTTAAGATTTGGTCGAATTTCAGCTGTGGAGAATAATCACCGTTCAATCTTACAACAAGAAGAGATGGTTGGTGGAACAACCCAAGCAGATGTGCCCGGAGACTAATTAAGTATGCTGTTACCTCCACCTCTAAGAGAAGACAACTCCAGATCTGAGATCATCCTAATCATTTGATCAACAAAAAAGTTGTGTGTAAACTTGGAAGATTCAGGTGGCTCAAATCTCATTTCTGATTGTTGAATTCAGGGTTAAGAGGCTTAGGAGGCAGTCTGAATCACATCATTATTTATTTCAACATGGGTTGACAAGTTTGAAGCCAGTGGGCCAGTCAGAGAAAAGGCTTTCTTGTGACTTCCATTCTCTTTGCCCAATTATAGAAGAATGGTTTACATTACATCTCATTCCACACAGTATCACAATATGGAATAATATCGGAAGTATTTTAGAAAAGTATTTTCCCGCCTCTAAAAAGCTGACTATGTGGCTCAATTAGTGGATTGAGACAAGTGTGTGAGACCTTTCTTTCGACTACGGGAGCAGTAGAAGTTGTTAAGCAGGCAGCAGTCTTTCCTAAGTTTTCATAGTTCGGACAGGTGTTAATAAAGAGAAGGTCTTTTATAATTTTCATGCATCAAAATATAATATTCCTATGCATCAGAATATCAAAATATTTTCAATTACTAGATTTTATTCCATAATCTATAAGTGTAACGATCTTTCTTCTTTACTCACACAATATTTTGCTTGCACCACATGTTGAAAGAGTGTCGATTAGGTGGTATTAGCTGTGAATTTCAGTATAGAATTTTGAACAACTAGAGTATCTTGATCTGTGTCATATAATCTCTTTTTGACCACTACAGACTAACGAAGTATCTTGAATTTCAATGATTGCATACCCACTTTTAGCATAAGTCTGTTTGGGGCGATTTTGCATCTTGTCTTATGTTTCCCCTTTACAGTAGATAGTTTAGCCAACATGGAGAAGACATGTCATTCTTAAAATGGTTAAATCACTAATGGAGAGGAAGGAATAAGATTGACAACTAATGCAATATTATTGTTGCCTCTTTGAGTCATATGAATGGAGTCTAAATCAGAGGTTGACTGATGTGCTGATTGTATTTCTTAAGATTCAGGATAGTCTTTATCTAGATGACCAAACCCTCACTTGTAGCATTAGAATAATATATCATCTTGAGTATCTTCGTATTTATGTGAAATATATTTTCCTTTGGCACATGTGATTCTCTTTTTGGTGTCTCATGATTTTAGGCCATTGTGTAGAGATAATGATGAGTTAATTCGACTTCATCTTGACCTTCAATCTTGTTGATCTTGGAGCTTTCACGAACATTGAATGGAACTTTCGCAACCCATGGCCAGTTTTCACCAACGACGAGATATAGGATCAAATATCTTGATTTTCAACGAACTCTGCGACAAGAAGAAGAAGATCGTTAGCCGATGATTTGCATGCCATGGTCGTATCTAAGTGTCAGCGATGCGGGAATTTTACATTACTATATCAGCCCGAGGAAATAGTCTTTCCCAGTGAGAAAGAAGCATTAATTATCTCGAGAGAGTTTAATGTGAGACTCTTGAAAGTGTCAGTTGTCATCACATTTGTGGTAGAGCGATTTCTCTGCGATTTTGCTTGGTAATTTGGTGTGTAGGTGAAAGCAGAATACTGGCTACTATATAATGGCACCTTGGAGGTACTTTTGATTTTGAGAGATCAATCTGCATGCAATCGGCCTGAAGCAAAAATGGCGATTCCCGACCTTGATGCGAAGTGAAGGGGCAGGAGTTGTTCTTAGGGAGAAGGCGAAGTGTGCTGAGACAGATCGGTTGATTACCTTGAAGGTGTGGTTTGTTTTGCGTGGCTTGTATCGGATGGCAGAAGCTGCTTAACAAAATGAAGTCTGCGGTGATTTCTCGATCATCTTGTGTGCACCAGCGAAGACATTGTTCTGGTGAAATCAGGTGAAGCGTGTTGCCACAAGCCGTATTGAAAAGTACCGCACACGGTCGTGGGGCTGGGAAAGCGATTGAGTGTTGGAAGAATAGAAGTAATGTGTGGCCATCCCGGAACGTTATGCTTCCATGATGAAGGAAGTGGGTGTGTATGCGCACACCGTGGGGCGATGCAACTTCCATGATTGAAAGAAGAATGGGTGGTTTACATTGTTGCTTTACAACCACACATTGTCCCACTTCCATGACAGCCTTTCTTATGTGGCGCATTGTCATGCTGTATCATTGTATGACCCTCAGAATCAATACTGCCCTGATAGGCATCCCACTAGTTTGTGACATGTTTGATATGCTCGAGAGTGTTTTAAACAGAAAACATGCCAGCACTTCTGCATGTAGCTTGTGGCGTCGAAGTCGAGGACTTCATGTGATATTTCATGTAATACTATTGAGGCTCGTTTTTGGTGGTCGCTCTAAAACTGAGCACCGATGCAATTCCGTAGTTCGGTGGCGAGCCCGATGGCTGAGATTGCATCTCGCGGAAGGATAGCCGTTGATGGTGGCCGTATCTTCGTTGTATAGCAAAGTAGGCGCTTTGGCGTAGTGGCATGCAGTCGTGGCGTAGCCGTGTGGTGTTAATGGCAAGTGTGCATAACTGGCGTGCACGTATGCAGAAACTAAGTTGTAGCGCCGTGGTAGGAGGCCGGGGCTTGGCGGCGTGGCCAAGGCTAGGTTTTGCGCCAGTGGAGGAATTGCGCTTGGCGGCGGTGGATAGGGGCTTGAGTTCTGGCGTCATGGAAGAATTAGGACACCTGGCGGGCGTGGCGAGAGAAGCAGTTTTTAGTAGTGGAAGTGAAGTAGCGCTTGAGCGGGCGTAGGCCAAGAGCTTAGTTCAAGCGGCGATGGAAAAGGTTGGGCTTGGCGCGTGGCTGAGGCTTGGTTTTTAGCGCCATGGAGTGGAGCGGCGGCGTGGCCAAGGCTAGGTTTGTGGCTGTCGGTGGACCCACATGTAGCGTGGCAACATTGGCCTGTTTCACAGTCAATCCCATTGCTACGGGCTGGTCATTAGGTGGCTGGTCAGCAACACTTGGAGTTGGGAGTTTGTCCAGAGCCCTGGGTGGGTCGCGTGTGGCATGCGTGCCGCTGGCATGCGATACTTTTTGTGTAAATGGCGCACGTGGCTATGCCAAGGAGTATAGCAAGGCATGCAGTGTGGCATGACCGGGAGTAGGGATTTCGCAGTGGGTGGCGCTATTTATGGCCGGGTTGCGCTGAAGCGGCACGTGTTACTGGGCGGAAGAGTGGCATGTTGCAGCATGTTCTGCGGTAAGTCGTTGATGATGGTGGATTTTTCATTTGAGATTCAAAATTGTAAGCCGCGGGAAAGGTGTCACATCGTTTTCATCTTGCATAAAGAATAAAGCCATTAAATAAGTGTTTGAATGCTTCTTATGCCTTTACTACGTTCACTTTAGAATGAAGCAATGTATTGTAATCCCAGTATGCACGATTAAATGCCACAGAAGTTCATCCAGGTTGGAGCATGTAGCGACAATCCCACTTTATGCAATTCCGAAAGCATTATTAGTGTCATGCTTGACCAGCTTGTATTTCCCTATATACCTCATTATCGATGGCATGGCAATGTGGTATGTGCTCTCGAGCCGGTCGTGAGTGCAGGAAGAGAGTTTCCCGCCTCAGTGTTCCCTGCTTAGTCTACAGAGTGCGGTACTATTGGGCTGAGGAGCAAGTACTGAGTCTGATCCCACGGAGAGATGGAGTGTAGTGTACGGTTGATGTCAAGGCTTCCTAGCTGATTTCTCACGAGAGTAACGCAAGTATGTGGTTTGTCGATTACGACTAAGTAGTTCATTGTGACTCACAATCTAAGGTATCAATATGATTAAAAGGAGTTTGTGACAGTTGGGAAAGTTACTAGGATGGTGATTCCCTAATCCTAAGCTAAGGTAATGTAAAATCTCACTGTGTTCTTGTGCCTTCCCAAGAGGCCTTGGTGAATGTTTGTCCATTAACTCTCCTTGCACTAGTATCAATAGTCATACGATTACCATTGATCACAGTGAGATTAGTTCATAGCCAAATATAACCTAAACATTATACCATATCAGAACAAGTAAGGAATCCACTTGCACCATTTAATTAAAGTTTATCTACACACTAGTTAAAAAGTTTAGAACATCATGCACAGGTTAAAGCAGAAATAAATTACAAATTACAAATCCTAAAATCCGACCTCTCATCTCTCATGTGAAAAACAACTCTTTTTATATTATCACAAATCACTGGAGGACAATTCGAGAGAGACCCAAACCTCTTTCTTGCCTTCAAATTAGGCTCTTTTGTTAGCCATGCGAAATTTGTTGGAGAAAAACCTGGAGTTTCTAAAGCTATCTCAACCTAGCTTCTAGGTTATGGAAGAAATTAAAGGATGAGATGGGTAGAATGGGAGTGGCCCAGACGGCGGCTTCCTGTTGGTGTCGGGCGAGAAGATGATGGGTAAAGTGAGTGGCTCTTCCACAGCTAGTGAGGAAGAAGACCGTTTCTCTGGCATCCGAAGGAGAAGAAGGGAAATAAGCGACAGAGGTGATGAGATACGTTGGAAGGCGACCGTTGAATCTGGGAGAGCGATGAGTGGATGATCTGGCGTTAGGATGAAAATGGATCCGTCTAACGGCTCCGGAGAAGGCAGGCCGGAGTCAGGTGGTAAGTCAAGGTCTTGGGTACTCAAATAAGTATTTTATAAGTTAGGTTGCCTCTTGTTGGAGTTTTGCATTGAAGTCTTGAGGCTTCCTTTGCTCCATGGTGCCTCTGATTTCTTAACTCTTTTGGCTCCTTAATTTCTCGAGCTTTATTTACTGCTAAAACACCAAATTAATTAGTACAAATATTTATTCTTGAAAGCAGGGAAAGTCACAATTTGGGATAATATAAGTTCAGAGCAAAGATAGGTTAAATGCAATAAAAAGATGTGAGTATGCAATATTTAGCTACTCATCTGCAGGCAACACGAATCTCAAACGTATAACGAAACATGTCCCTGAAATACGTGCGGTGCATTTCAGTGTGTTATCGCTTGATTAGGCAACTCTCAAATTGTTATACTAGCGATTGAGCATAAATTGTCCCATGTTAATGCAGAAATGATCACGTCATCCGCTTCCACGACGCAATTGGATGACCGAATCCAATTCCTGTAACACAGCGGTGTAGGTCTATTATTGCCCATTTGGCCGGGCTGTGTGATGCCTCCCGATAGTGGCATAAGCACATAAGCTGTTAAGCAGCAGTATGGGCGAAAAACCTGAAGTGGGGTTTGCACATGCATGCTTATGTGGCGTTCAACCATCCATGTTGACATAGATGGAAGGTGTAGATCATACATTCGAGGGCCTGGGCTTTATATCACCTAAACACGTGGCCCTCCTACATACAAGTGATCAATCAAGATAACTACTGGTGTTGTCATGGTCAGCCACCTAATTTGCAGTACCCAATACCTGGCCATTAACTTTGAATTAAAGGAGTTTATGTGTGATAACAGCGTCCCCCTTTCTCTTTCGGATGCAAAGTCTAAGAATAAAACTAAATGATCAGTAAGTGCCCAATACCAGTGGACGTCTATCCCCTCACCGCAGTCGTCGAAGCTGCTTCATGCAGATTTCGGCGGCCGATCGGTCGCCCGACTAGCATGGTCCTTCCCGTTTGACTGATATAAACCATCAACCGCGGACCCGATTTGAGTGGCATCAGATCACCGTTACCGCGGGTGATCCGCATTGTAAATAGAACGCGACCCTACCTACCGCGCGGGCAGGTCGGCCAGGCAAGCCAGGGTGGTACGTCTTGGGCATGCAGAAAGGTGCGCGATACGCGGCACCCAAGCATAGTTTCATGGTAGTCTAAACCACTTTCGGCCAGCCAGGGCCAATTGAGTGGCCCAGTCCACCACTTTCAGAGACAATGAGTATAGGCTCTGCTGCTAGTCATGTGTCTACACATACTGTGTTAGTCCTGCCAAATTGTATCAAGCTTGGATTGGTAAGGGTTTGAAGAGTGATAACTGCGCGCGCTTCAAAAGCCACTAATTCACCAGTCGCAGGATGAGTGTCTCGAATCATCTCGTCGTCCCAGACTTCTCCATAGGCTTGGTTGCTCCCAAACCTGGTGAGTTAATTAATTAGGTGGCGTCATGGTGATCACCACGTATGCCACACCATGATGCGATACTGCGAATACACCACGATACTTCACAATGCCACTTCCTAAATAACGGTTATTTAATCTGGCGATACATCTTTTAACTACCTTAGATCCTGATCCACCACCTCGGAACCCATCAATCGCTGGTCACATCTTGAGGATATCTTGGGAGTGTAGTGCCGCGGTTTACGGCATGGCGTACAATGCGCCGTCGCGAGACGTGTCGGGAAGTCATGGATAGTTAGAGATGACATGAGAGTGGGCAAGGCTGATGCGTGTAACAACCTTGCTGGCTCATCATCATCACTCCGCCTCCAAGCCTCCACTTTACGAGAGCGTGAATAGGCTCAAGTAGCCTTCATAAAATAAGTTCTCCTCACTGACCACCAGCAGCAAGAACAAGTCCCAAGACAACGAGAGGCAAGTGTTGATACAATGTGTTCAAACCGCCACAGGCCCATTAACTACACCTGTAAGCTTGATTCAGCTTTGATCTCATTAAATACATAGCCAATACCTTCCATTCCTCAACACCTTCTTAAATTTCCCTCCTAAGATCGCCCTGTCTCATCATTGTAGCAAAAACCAAATAAGGCAGCCATTTCTTGGTTTGGACTTTTCACGAATTAAATTTCTCGAATCTGCAAGCACTCCGTCATAGTGTATTTGTTTAGGTTAGACCTCATTTTCTCATCCACACATCCCAATTATAGGCAAAAGCGAAATAATTTTGCCATAAACAATTGTTGACCTGACAGGAGAGTTGATCTCCTGGTTGTAAGTCAATTTCTTCAATATCATTCAATCAATTTAGAGATGATGGTTGGTCTGCAGGACACCTTCTCAGCGATCTCGAATCCACGATGGATTCCTCAATGGGAATGCCCTCCTCCTAACAAAACGTACTGTTTAACAGTGATTTCCAGCATTAAAAGCGTACCCTAGCATGGGTGAGTTACTGCAGAACATGGGCTAATCGAAGTAGTAATAAGCATACCAGTCCTCTCATCAGATGATATGAGAGATGGCGGTCAGAACCTCTGCTGCTGGGGCTTCGTTCCCCCTGGCGAATCAGCATTTCTCTGGGCAGAACGGTGAATGATGTGTGGCATCTTTCTCGTGTTTGTGACTCTTACACCTCTCGAAGAATCAATGGCGGAGGCGTTACGCAGTGCTCAAATAGCTGCGGACCTTTACCCGTCCTTCACGTCGATTCCCGTGCATGAAACATACATAAAAATAATACTACGTTTGAGAGAGATGACGCAGTGGCAGAGGAAAGTCTGGCAAGGCCCTACATGACTACACTTGCGTATCAGGTTGAGGAAGTTGGGGAAGGCCTCGTGCGACACGAGGCGTCTTACTAAGACATCAAATTCTCTAAAAACTCTAAAGGACAATAAGGTTAACCATTCAAAATGCGATAAACTAACCCGCCTGATAATGGACTTGACTGAACCCATTACATATGGGTATGTCAGTACAAATTTAGTGATGGACCCCATTAGTCAGTAGTGAAGTCATAGAAAAGGAAATAGGACTGCTGCATGTGATATAGGGAGGCGAAGTAGCTTCATGACAATAAGGTAATCCCTTGACGTATCACCGTACTGAAGACCATGCTCGGTAAGGAAGTAAATCATGTTCACCATCCTTTGTCTCCACTCTGCGCCAATATAAGTGGAACTATTCGAGCCAAAGAAACTCATGAGGAAAGGTCGAGCAAAATCCATACATGCCCCATTACCTGCGTACAAGGCGATCAAGAAAATGGCATGCACCACACGAGGCTAACACACGACACTCTTTTATGACAGGCGTCCATCACGCACGGTAAATTTCACGCCCATGCCTCCAAGCTGAAGACTATACTTTCGAAACAATAGTGATGGAAGGAAGACAATATGTAGTGTGCATTGTGCTTAGTGTGAGGGTGCCGTCTCTCCCGGTGGAAATCTCTGCAAAGAATGGCCAGAAACCTGATAAGAGGTATTTGGGCTGCTCATGTGACTACAAGGTGCACGATACAGTAGCGAACTCGAGTTGTTAACATAGGGAATAGAAAGATCTCCCGAGCCACCAGTCTACACCTCGGATTCCTTTCTGTCTGTGGGTGGGCGTAAAGTCTTACTCCATTTACTCGGAATACCAAGATGTTTCCCTGGACATACGAAATGCAGTATAGCCAGAAATTCATCACCCATCACCTTCATGTCATGCATGGATCAAGCGATCAATCTCGGGCAATGCCCAGAACACGAAGTAGAGAATCAAAGCAACAAATTGAAGTTGCTGAAAGCAGCCGTCTATCATCATCGACAAGTTGGCTAATGTGCAAAAGGGAAAAAAGATTGGTGTAGTGTGAATGATCACAAGTGTTTTTGAGACGACTTTCCTCTTGAAAATATCGACATGTTAGTAAACCACGACGGACAAGCATACTCAGTGGATGGTTCAGTAGCTAAAACGGAAAGGATGTGAGCCTGATGCAAGTAGACGACCTTAGAACCCTCTTGAAATTTTACTATCATATGCCATTGGTTTAAAAGAGCCCGACGCGCATCAACATGATATAGCGGCAATCTTCACAGCATAAACACAAGTAGAGATATTGTAGTCAGTCAAGGAGCTCAGGCAGATCACACCAACGTCTTAAATAATTTGAGAAGTGTCGAAGCCACAAGTTGAAGATAAATCCTTTGAAGCGCTTTAGTGTCTCTTGGAAAATTTGATTCAAATGGCAATGGAAGGATAAGTGAGCCATCAAGACTAGGGCTATCCTCATAATGCACTCCTCCAGAACTGTGAAGGAACTCCAGAAAGTTTCATGGGCAAAATTAGGCTTCATCCAAACCGATTTTATCATGGGTCTATTATTAACAGCCTCATTCACTCCCTTGCTAGAAATAAAAGAGCTATCATTTGGACCACAACCCGGCAGAAGCTTTCCCGAAGAGATTAGGCAGATCTGTCATCTCGACCATCATGAAGTCTCCTGTCGAAAGCCAAGTACTGTCTGGCAGCCTTTAGTGACCACCCATGGTAGAACTCACTACCTTTCGGAAGATGATGAAGGAGTCGAACATCCATATACTACTTGATGGGAATATTGAGAGGCTTTGAACTCGAGATACTGATGAAAAGCATGTTGCTTGATCCATTCCATTGGGAAGTTAGGCATTACACTCATCACAATAAGGTAATGCTAGTGTCTAAATACGATCACATAAAGTTACACACACTTTCCCATCCCAGGAGTCCACAGTGCAGGCAGGCAAATAAGCTTCCAAATATGAGAATAGACATAACGTGTAAATCACCTAGAAATATCAAGGTATTGATTTCTGAACTCTTGGCGGTATTTTAGGCTCACAGTGAAGATCTCCTGGAATTTCCAGACTGTCTGTTTTGGAAAGTGTGGCTCTGTATTTTGTGACTCACCACCTAACTATTGATAATCCTGGGCGGCTGGTATTAGTCTCTCAGTGAGGTATTCTCCATTCCTTATTAGACCCGAATGCATGACAACAAGTGAGAATATGAAGCTTTCAGTAGACTTTCGATAGCTAAACAGCAGTCACGTGTGGGAGACAAGAGGTGACTCCAAAGATAAGTAAATTAGATGAATGGGTGTAATTGGAAGGAGTAACACTAGCTCATACCGATCAGAAACTCAAAGGTTACCTAAATATTACTGTAAGCGTATACCATAATCCATCTTTGGTATGACAACAACAAACAACAGCAAGGTTAATAAGCAGCATTGGCTAAATTGTGATCCAGGTTGGAAAAGCGCCACGACAATAAAGAGAACCATAGGAAATTAACCTGGCTATCACAATACAAACACGGGAGGTGATGATTGGCCGAACTCCACGTCATTGGGGGAGCTCAGCAGGCTCACTCTCCCAAAAAGGAAGATGGAGTCTCAAAAACCCTGCAAAACTTACTATTCATGGTATACCTTATTATAGAAGTAGGATGAATTTATAAAGATACATAGAGATGACAGCTTTAAGCTCACGACTCGTCGTGTTCCTGATGAAATTTGTGGACAATCAGCACAGTGAATAGCAGCACAAGCGACTCAGCCCCGTCAGGCTGGCCGGCGGAGATGGGGCGATCAGACTCTTGAAGTCTGCTCAAATTTCCAAATATACTTCGCACCAGTTGGAAGTTTTTAGTGAACCGTTCAGGGTGAAGAGCCATCGCCATTATCGCCGTGATGGAAGCTGACTTCATGATCGGAATGCCATCGAAGATAAAGCAAAATAGCGATTCGTATTTAAAGGGATCACATCACGCCGTAAAAGTTTGATAATCTATTAAATCACAATTTGGTGGGGAATTCAGTGTTTAGAAAGCACACGAGGAACATCAAGGGAAGAAGCTATTTTCAGGATACTGCAGAAATACTATTAGCCGACCACCCAGAGGATGGCTTAGTAACTTTCACATTAAAGTATCACCACAAATGTCAATTCATGCGGGGACCTTATTCAACACCTTCCACCTTTGCCACTCGATAAGCGATGAATGGCCATTCTACGGTGGGAATGCTGGACATTGTCAGGAAAATCAACCATCCACTCATCAGGCGGCCTTCGTCATCATATTGCACTGGCGAATACTTCACCAAATGGTGAAAGCCATCCACTGTGAGAACTCTGAGGGAGCAACAATTGCAGTTTTCATTAAAAGAACACATCATTTATTGTTTACACATGTGCCTAAACTATATATCCAGACTCTTGGCACTCCTTAACGACCATGAGTACAGGAAGTTACTTGAAAGGATATGGCATTAAACAGGTTTTCTCTGCATCACTTCCTCAGGAACAGACTAAATGAAAGGGTACCAACAAGACGCTGATCCGGATCATCAGTCAGACAGTACGCGACAATCTGGGAATGGCAGCGACGGTTACCAATGGCGATGTGCATGACACGGATGATACCTAGACTCGTGAGTTTCTCAGCAATTCTTGTTTACGGAGCAGACGCAATTCTCCGTCAGAGATCAAAATCCCATCCAGCCAGTTAAAGCTACCTGAGATCACTGGGACGAGGATGACCTCTATCTCGAATAGCGGCATTAGACACTCTATTTCAGAGAGAAACAAAGGCGGAAGAACGCACTCAAAATTGTGCAGAATAGAATTTCCAGGGTGTATGTGATTTCCCACACACTACACCCACCATGTTGTAATTATTCCATTGGAAGATGTAAGATCAAGAACATTTTATTGATTGAATTCATTAAGTATTTTACCTAGAATAAATTACACTTAGAAGTTAAGAAACGCTCTTAAACTTTCTCTCTCTGTGGCTTACACCCTAACAATTCCAAAAGATCTCTCCTCTTTGAACTCATTTAGCCTTTATATAGGAGTAATGTAGTGAATGACAGCTAAGCTATCCTTTATTTTCAGGAATGTCTCATGAAGTGTATAGATGCTGAAGCATTCACTCTCTTGACCTTCTAACCTCCATGGGTCTACTTTGCTTCACTAATGCAAC